>JASDQU010737128.1:414680-441211 GCA_032191745.1 Picea mariana | reverse complement strand
ACTTCGAAGTTCCTATCAAAGGCAGAGTTAGAGTCAAACCAGCTTTTGACTATCTGTTGATGTTGATCTAACTTACGTTTAGCTTGGGTTCTTACCTCTTCTAGCTTCATCAAAGTGTTAATTCAGTTTTCCAAAGGGGGACAATCTTCTTCTTGGATTTTCTGCGACAACTGTAGTGAAGGAAGAAGGATGTGAGGTGGCAGAATTACTTCTCTGCCATAAATGAGAAAAAAGAGGGAGTTACCTACAACATCTTTTGGTGTTACCCTATCAGCCCACAACGCGTTTAACAGTGCATTGTGTCAATTTTTTTGATTTTCAACCACCGTTCTCTTGATGATTTTAATCAAGTTCTTGTTTGTTGATTCTACCAATCCGTTGCCCTGGGGGTAGTAGCTAGCAGAATACTTCAATTTGATTCCCTTTTCCAAAGTGAACTCGCTCATCTCAAGAGAGGAAAAGTAAGACGCGTTATCGAATACTAAACAATCAGGGATACCAAAACGAGTGATGATATTCGAATTTAGAAAGGATTACCTGACTGGTGTTGACGGTTCTTAATGCAGCGGCTTCAGACCATCGGGTAAAGTAATCTATGGTTGTCACAATAAACTTGTGTTGTTGTGAGGATAGGGGGTTGATTGGACCTATGATATCAAGGCCCCACTACTGAAAAGGAGAGTCTATTGAAACAGGCTGCAAAGGAAAGGCTGTTTTTGTAACCGCCCTAATGCTTTCTGACAAATGATACACTTACGACATAAAGCATGGGCGTCTCTAAAAAGCGTGGGCCAGTAATAACCGGCTCTTAAAACCTTATGGGCAGTGGTGTCACCACCAAAATGGCCACCAGCTTCTCCTGCATGCAACTCTAGCAAGACTTTTTCTGCTTCGTCTTTTTCAAGATAGCACATCAGTACGTCGTCAAAACTTTGACGAAACAGGATACCATTAACCAAATGAAAGGAGGCAGACTTTAATCTCAACGCTCTTATTTTAGTAGGGTCCAAGTGACGAGGGGCTGACCCATGTTCAATACAGAATCTTATAGCGTCATACCAAGGACTGGCAGGGTTTTGTGCGCAATAGATTGCATTTTGATCGTGTTGTCCTAGGTTTGACGGGTCATTTTTTTCTTGCTTTCCTTCGACTAAATAAACAACTAAATTGCATAACCCTTGGCCTCTCACTATCTGAGATAGGGTAATTTATAAGTCGTACTCCTGTAAATAAGTAACCCAGTTAGCCCTCTTTTCTCCTAACTCTTTCTGCACTAACAGGTTCCTGATGGCTGGGTAAGGGACAATAACTTTCGTCTTTGACTTCAAAAGATAGGATCGGAAGTGCTTGACTGCTTTGAAAACAACATAGGCTTGCTGATCTACCGCTAGATAATTAAGTTCAACGCTTTGAAAGCAGATCTCATAAAGGCAATGGGTACTTCATTGTTCTCGACATTCTTTTGGGTTAAGACGGCGGCATAGGAACGGTCAGAAGCAAAAGTGTAGAGTGTAAATTCTTGAGAAAAATCGGGGCTCATGAAAGATGGAGCGTCTATTATGGCCTTCTTTATTGCATTAAAAGCTTGATTTTCTAGGGGTCCCCAGAGATAATGGGTGTCTTTCTTAATTAGATTCTGTAAAGGCCTGACCATTTCGGAGAAACTGGGGACAAATCTTCTCACAAAGTTAATCTGGCCTAAGAAAGACTGCATAGATTTTTTGGATGTAGGAGGGGGGAAGTTTTGTGATGACTTGAGTCCTTTCGGGGTCGATAATCATCCCCTCATTTGACACAATAAATCCTAAAAGTTTACCCTGTTCTATTGCAAAGATGGATTTTTTAGGATTTAAGGAGATGTCATATTTACGACATTGCTGTAGAAAGGCTCGTAAGTGAGCTAGATGATCGGTTTTGTTCTTAGAGAACACAGTGACATCATCTAAGTAGACTACGATGGACTGATTGATTAAGCCTCGGAAAGCAATTTCCATTGCTCTCTGGAAAGTGGCACCGACATTAATCAATCCAAAGGGCATTTTTCAATAAGCGTAGGTGCCCCACGGGGTGCGGAAGATAGTTTTAAGTTGGTCTGGGGGAGACATCAGGACTTGGTTGTACCCTGAGAAACCATCCAGCAAGGATAGCCTCTCAGAACCAGATACCTGTTGAAGGATCTATTCCATGGGTGGGACAGGATAGTTGTCTTTATCAGACGCTCTATTGAGGTTCCGAAAATCGACGCAGAGTCGGATTTCCCCACTTTTCTTTTGGACTGGGACAAGGTTAGAAACCCATTGAGTGTGCCTAACAGGAAAAATTATCTTAGCATTTAGGAGTTTATTCAATTCTTTTTGAACAGTCGGTTCGAGCTTAAGGTGCATTTTTCTCAATTTTTGTTGAAAGGGTAAGGTTTGAGGCTTCATAGGAATGACATGCTATATGATGTTAGGGTCGAAAGTTTTAAGGTCATCATACGCGCATGCAAAGACATCTTTAAATTCTTTGAACAATTTAATAAAGCAAACTTTTTCTTGTTCAGAACATCCTACCCCTAGATTAATGCACTGCGGATTATCATTAGTCCCTAATTTTACTTTTTCGTATAATAATGAGGAACTATTGGTTTTATAGTTGACCGACTTTTTGAATTTATATTGAAGATCATAAAACTTCTCTAATCTAACTACAGATTTAGGGATCGAGTTTACCATATCCGATGAAGATTCAAGATTTCTCGGATCTGGTATTACCGTGAAATCGCGCAAATTGGCGTCGTGTGTGTGTTCGTCTATCACCGCGCCTTGAAAAGTTTCTTCCATGTGTAGGAAGCTAATAATCTGCTGATCGTCGTCAAAGACTCTCTAGTTCGTGATGTTGTTGGGAACGGATGGCCGGAACAACAGTTCGACGGAGAATGCATCTGGAGACAAGCCTTCTGCGGGAAGAAGTTTAGAAGCTACATTAGCTAATAAATCTGCTTCAGAGTTATTCAATCTAGGAATAGAATTTATATTGAAATCAGCAAATTTATTCATTAAATTCCATACCTCAGATTGGTAGCTTTTAAGATGCGGAGACAGACAGTGGATAGAATCTCTTACCTGTCTAACCACTATTTCAAAGTCGCCAAAAACGGTCAAGTTTTGAATGTTCATGTCTAAAGATTTTCTGAGACCTTGCAGTAAAGCCTCATATTCTACAGTATTATTAGTACATTCAAATTCCAACCTACATGCAATCAATGTTTTATTACCTGCCGGATCGATAATGACGCAGCCTGCTCCAGCTCCTTCTTTGGACTTTGACCTGTCAAAATAGAGAGACCAAATTTGATTTCCATCGTGTGTATGAGACCTTTGCGTAGAAGCTATTGGCTATACATATGCTATAATCTCGGAGTGTTGTACTAGATTGGTGATAGCTAAAGCCTCGGCCATGAAATTGCCGAAAAAGGTGTCCATCCCTTGTACTTCGGGTGAATCAGTAGAAGGTGTAAATGGTTCATTGGGTTCATTCAAATCTGTGACTGTGAACTTAAGGTAGCGTTCACGATTTACCTTGATCTTGTTGGGCTTTCCATTCTCTGGAAGCCATAGATGAGACCAATCTGTCGTGAAATAACCATGTAGCTGCTTGGACTAGTCCCTGCTTAAAAATAGACCATACACTTTTGGAATATCCACAACAATAATATCAATGACTTGATGAACCTTGGGGTTAGACGATAATCTTATAAGCACATTCTTTAGTTCGCCTATAACTTTAACATTGGTCCGATCAAGTTGTATGATTTTTAAGGTGGAGGGTTCAACATCAGCGTTAATCTTTTGGCATACAGAGCATGGCATCACATTGGATGATGCTCCTGAGTCTACCATACAATTGTGCACATTTCTATTAAAGATTTCGAAAGTTAACAAAAATGGTGGTACATTTTTGTGAGTACTAAGAGTGGTAGCTTGTGGCTTTTTACTCGCAGTTTCTAAAGCTACTTTATCTACATTATTTACATTATTTACAAGAAGGATTCCTTTATCTTAAGGATCAGGATTGTTTTTAGTGGAAGTCTTCTGAGGAACTTTGTTCTGCACAACCTTGTTACCACTTGAATTACCATTTTTTCCATTCTCTGAGATATTCTGTAACATTTTTTGTAGCAGAAATGGGAATTTCAATAACTCATAAACAAAAATGTTGGCTCTCAACTTTTTAAGATCTCCAACTACATCATAATCTAAGTTGGGGTTCACATTACTCTGTTTAGTCTCAGCTGGTTTAGATTGCTTTGGAGACAAAGTTGTAGTGTTTTCGGAAGAAGGTTTGTTGGTTGTCTTACTCCTGGTATTATAAGGATGTACTGTCTCGAAGTTGGCTTGAAATATGCTATCCGAGAAGTGTCCAAAAATGTTTGGAGAAGACTCCTCTTCTCGAACTGTCTCTTGTTCAACTACCTCCTCAGGAATCTCAGAAGGCATCAAGTTATCTTGGGCTTCTAGAATTGTTTGAAGGGTGCATTGCAGACTTTCTAGATTAAGGCCTTCGGTGGTTGGATTAGGTCGGTTGGTAGGAAAAGGTTTCCAGAACGAGGGCTTGTAAGGTCCTTTGCTCGAGGAAGCTTCTTCGGTCATCCTTTTTAAGTCTATAACTTGATTTGACAGTTTTTGAACAACTTTAGTTAAGTTTTCTAAATCATAGTTTTCAGGTTGTGTTTTACTTTGAGTAGGTCTGGGGAAGATTTCGATCTTCTTTTTGGAAGAAGAACTAGTCTCAGTTTCGTTGCTAGTAGAGTCTTTAAGACTAAGAATATCCTTTTCAATCTGGCTGGCCTCCTCGAAGGCTTCTAACAACGTGGCTTTCTTAGATCGTTTAACCCAAATAGCTATACTTTGATGCAAATATTTAGTGTAGTATGTTATTATAAGACTCTCAGCAGGCATGGAATCAGCAGGGATTCGGTTTTTAAGTGTTAAGAATCTTTGATTAAAGTCTTTAAATTTTTCTTTTGGGTTCATTCTTAAGCTAGAAAGGTCCATAACTAGGACTTCCAGAGGCTTACCGTCTCCAAACTTTTCCAAAAAGCATGACTCAAACGTTTCCCAAGACACGATGGTATGGGCTTGCTGGGCAAAGTACCATGTAGATGCATTTCCCTCGGAAGTATAGGGGAACAACCTACAGACTACATCTTCATGCTCGACATTGCGGAGTCTTATGGATAACATAAACTTTTTAATATGATCTTCAGCGATCTGTTTTGAGTCAGGGTCAATCTTGGAGAGCCATTTCTCCAGATGTTTAGGTAAGGGATGTTGAGCTCTAGGTACAGCTACAACATCCTGGTCAAGCCAAGGTCTAGCAGGATTGTTCTGGTTTTCCATTGGTGTAGTGGGTGTGGAAGGCTGAGAAGGGGAACTGCCTTTGTCAGAGGAATCTTCTTCAGAAGAGGAAGGAGATGATGGAGGTGGTGAAGGAGGTATTCCAGATCCTCCTACAGCAGGATTGAGGGTTGGATCTATAGGGTTCACAGTGAGATTAGTGCCTCCTAATTGTTCTCTGATATTAGAGAAATCTAAAGGTTGGTCCAACAGACGGTTTGGTTGCCTCAAACGGGCTAAGTCACTATGTGTTCTTATGAGAGATTGGCAGACAATCTCTTATATGTCACCACCTGTAGGATTTGGGGTTACTGGCTCAACTGTGATCTGTGGATCGTCGTTTGATGTGGTTGTTGTTTGAAGGGGAATGTTATCGTTCGAATGACTTCTTGTCACTATAGGTGAGTGATTAGGTGGTGGAGGAGTCTTGCGACCGCCTCGTGCCATTAATTAATTTCATGCCCTCCTTCTAGCGCCATTTGTTGACGGGTGAAATTGATCGTCCGTCAACTGGGAGAGTGGATCCGGTCCAGGGTTGTGTAATAACCCAATCCGTTTGGGATAACCCACCCTGACAGGTGGAATGGCTCCATTAGCCAATCTAAGTCCTAAGAAACAAAAAGAAAACTACTCTAAACTAACTAATCTAACAACTATTAAAACAAACTAATAAACTAATCTAACTAAAAATAACTATTAAAACAAACTAATAAACTAATATAACTATTATATATACAATCTACTATCTAATACTATGCTAACTCTAAGAAATTAAATATCTAACTACTAACAGAAATAAATCTTATTCACAAAATGTACAATATTTACGATTTACAGATTTGAATGAAAACCTGAAAAACTCATTTGTATTATGTCCTAAGACAACGAGAGCTATTGTTTTTTTATTTTTATAATTTTATGAAAAAGAAATAAACTGAAAACTAACTAAACTAAGCAACTAAAATACTAACTCTAACTACAAATCTAAACTACACATATATCTAACTAAACTACTTAAATTATACTAACAAATTAACTATCAAATAAATAATAAACTAACCTGAAGAAACGCTCCAGGTTTGTCCTATATGATGATTTTCTTAGCTGATCGGAGGGAGGAAACCCGCACCGAATTATCCACGAGCTTCTCGTAAACTAAAATTTGTTGTGCTCTTTAAATAAAATTACAGGACAAACAAGACATAAAAATTTACAACAATCTTATGATTTATAAATCTTCACAGTTAGATAAATCTGTATGCAAAGATCTATAGAAAATGATTCAATTAATGAAGAAGAGAAATCTGTGATTCATTAACTGAAACAAACTAATTGTTGTACTTTTAAAAATAATGAAAGAGATCAGATATGGATAGCACATTAATCAAATCATATCATCCTGCAATAGATTATGATAGCTAAAGTAGTCTATAATCAACTGCAAACTGATATCACAAAAATTGAAACAAAAGATTGATATATTGAAAGCGAAAGCTGTTACAAGACATCAACTCTCGTCTCAGTTTGTATCATAAATCCATAGCCTAGTTCTCCCACAAGTGAGGATGATCATTATTACAAAAAATAATAAGTATTTAAAGACTTCTCACAGGGTAAAACATCCCTGTGGAAGTTATGAAAACTGTTTACAAAAAATCTGGGAAAATATCCCTTGTTTGACTAAACTAACATCCTAAAATAAAAACTATATCACACAAATATCTCCCAGACTGTCCAGCATGCCCAATGCAATTCGAATGTACCTGAAAGAGATCAAAAAAGGACAAGTTAAGAGGATATTTTACTAATAAAAATGATAAAAATCTAATTCTAAAGGCTAGCTACAGAATCTTGCGATTCTGTAGCTGGTCTAAATCCAACACAGAATCATTTTAAAATCTAATTTGAACTTAAAAAAAGTAAATCCAAACTATCAAACCAATATATGGTTGCTAAAAGCATCATTCAAATCAACACTTACTAGATCGTATTCAACCAAATGATAACAGAGATGGGTACGCTCCGTTTAATTCGTTACCATTTCGGGTATACAAAATCGTATCGACCAATAATGAAATTGTTTTCATGTCAAATTGAAATTGATACAGTTAAACAAATCATAGGCAATCGTTTATGATGCTTAATCTATTAACAGAACACACAATCGAATCCATACGAAAGAAACATGATCATTTTCTCAAATTGATCGCACTATATTAAACATAACAAACGATCCATGCTATTAGCGAATCAAATCAAAACTGGTATACAAATGAAATCATAAGGGAATCAATCGGTTGATAACAGGGTCTATAAGAGTTGTCCAATTGTTTGTTATTGCTAATTGGGGCAGACAAAATCGATCGATATTCAACGAAATCATTTTTTAAATTCATTTCAAAACATATTATTAACCAAATTTTCTCATACGAATTCGACAGAGATAACATAATTCGATCTGAGTTAACAAACTCATTTTGAAAATCAAAATCAACAGAGTAGTATCCAGTCTATTTTCGATATGGATCCAACTCATAAAAACAATCATGCTAACTCGAGATATGCAACAATCCAATCAAAACAAGGGCGAATCGAACGGTTTGAGTTTGACATAGTCGTTGTGAATCAAAACAGTCATATGATTTGGGCGTAGAGATATTTTTCACAGGTCAAATATAATCCAAATCCAAACGAAAATGTTGACAAAACAGAGTCGTTTTTTAATAGACTATATCATATTTAGGAAGCCAATTCAATTTCTATGAAATCGTTTTAACAATCAAATCACAAGAACGAAATCAGAGCCGTTGATATCCAATGACAGTAACATAATATTAAATCAAAACAGAACCGTGTTCTAATTTTAGCGTAAAAACCTCCTATTTAGGTTGGATACAAACAAAATCTAAGCAAAAGCAAAAACCATTGATTTCGTTCACTGAAACCAACACAGAAATGAATCAAACCCGGTGAAAACCAATCAATTGCTAAACTAGGCATGACCAAATCGTGTAACCAAATCATAACTTCATTTAATTTTAGCAAAATGAAAACAATGTATAGGATGAATCAACATAACCGTTTTTGATATGGCCATAATAGAGTTAATTCAAACAATGGACAGAGCTATTTGAAAACCAAACTCAATTCATTATATTAATCCAAACAATTCACAAAACAAAATTGATATCGAAATTCATACCTGGATGATGAACAGACAACTTGGTCATGACATTTTGGAATTGATGAAGGCTGTAGCCGATTCGACATTCCTAAATACGATGGAACCAGTGGTTTTCTGCTTCTTGTCATTTGCTTGAAGCTTGTCCCTTTGGCTTGTCAACACTGTAATTTGGTTTTCCAACAATTTGGTCTTTGACTGTAAAAAGGGAACGTCGGTATAGTAGCATTCCAACCATACGTTACATTGGTCACATGACAACTGTCCGGGCTTCGAAAATACAGTTGAGGGTTTGTTAAATCACCGAGGGTTTCGTTAGGTAGCTTGATCTCGGGGTAGTAAGGATTGTTCTTTAAGCACGGGGCAAAATTAGAAACAAAATCATAGGGTGGCTCGGAGCACAGACCCTGGGAGTAAGGGTACTCACTAGCTAGGAAGCGTTCGACATCAGAGTCTGAGTCTTCACTGAGGACTATGGGCTTCTTCTCATCATTTGGCTTAGGTTTATTTCAGGCTAGTCTGGATATGAGTCGAGCATTCTTTTTACCTTTGCCGTCGATAGTAGGGTTACCTTTAACCTTTTTACTCACAAGCTTTTCTATAGTCTCAACCTTGTCTGCTAAGACGTCAGGTAGGTCGATATCAGGGTTGACCGAGGGTTTGGGAGAGGGAAATAGGACATGGAAAGGCACGGGTGGCCTGACCTTAGTTTCATTAACCACAGGCTTGTCAATTTGGACAGGTTCTGCATCAACAACACCATTTCGAGAAATAAAAGCTTGCCAACTATCACCATGGAGGTTTAAATGGTAAACAACGATGAGTCTGATTAGACCATGGTGGAACAAGCTACTATCGGCCTTCTCTCTTTTAAACCTCTTAGCCATTTTATAAAGACTATGCTGGAAATAAAACGACATATTCAATGGATAACCCATAAAATTCATTAACAGTCGAAGGTGATAAAGAAAAACCAGTCCATACCGACCCTCACAGGTCACGAATTGTTTAACCACCATCAAAATATCATGCCACCTTGGTTTAAGCATGGAAATGGGCATACCTCTGTCACAGGATGTGACCTTCCACGAGAGGAAAAATAATGGCCATGGCACCTCCTGAACTTTAGAGTTTTTAAACCAACGTTGGCCCGTGGCTTCTAATCCGGTGGAAGAGCTGATGAACTCTTCATTGATTTCAAGTTGAATGTCCCCTATCTTGGCCCTACAACCATCAAAAGTCAGGGTGAACTGTTGTGCAACAAATAGATTAAAACCCTCAAATCTCTGTACAAACGTGAGCCAACCATTATCTTGTAAATCTTTCAGGGTGTTATTGAACAGTAGCAAGGCTTGGCTACCGTTCGGCTCAATTTGCACCATCGGTGCCATAGAGCCGAGAAGACGGTAGGTGATGTGAACAAGCCATGGTTTGAATGCGGCATACACAAAAGAAGAACACTCGAAGGCTTACCCGATGCTAGCAGAGGTGAAATAGGGATAATGGTAAGCATTAATGACATCGTGCGAAGGTGGTGGAGCTATTTCTGCCATGCAGAATAGTCATTACCATGGTACAACCGCCGGCATTTTCAACTATTCAAATCACAACGCATATGCGTTACAACTATGCCACTTCAATCAATCAATCGAAACCTTTGGTAAGTGGATAAACCATTCGCGCAAATAAAAGTTATGCCATAGTTAAAACCAAACACACAAATCAAAACCAATACCAAGTGTTGTATGAAACGATTCACACCAAGGGTTTAAACCATAACACCAATGCTTTTACATATAATCAATATGCCAAGTGAATTGATCGAATAAGATGTAGATCCAATCACAAATATATCACAAACTCAATCACTTATGAAACGGAATTACATAATCAATCAAAGAATGTTCAAATGAGTATAGATCAAAAGGTCTTGCCAACTGCATAATGATAAGTAAAATGTAAACGCAATGGGCATATCGACAAGAATGATAACGACAATTCAATAATGCTTTTAATGTGACTTCGAAAGACCAAGTTTTTACGCTTACAGTCGTGAAAACAAAAGCGAAGGTAAGTGTGCAAATAGCGCAAAATAAAAAGTGTCGTTTATTTGAGAATTGCGACGAAAAATTAAGGTTTGCAAAACATTGGTGTAGGCAGCTTATAAGAACATTAGAAAAATGTTAATTGGCTGCCAACAAGTCCCTGAAGTTTTTGACTCTTCTCGGCAAGGTTCTTCAATCTTCTCTTCATCTTCCCTAGAGGAATATGAATGTTCATTGTTCAACAACTCTTCTTCTTCTCCACTATAGAACCCTTCTTCATGTCCTGGTGGTTCGTGACTCTGCTCGAACAAGTTCACCAGAGGAACTTCTCTGAATGTTCTTCCACTACGCGTGTGTCTGACCTCTGTGTCATTGTCACTGTCTACATTATTGAACATTAGCTTTTTAATCTGACCCACTACTATATCTTCAGGATGTTCTTCTCATGCAATAGCATCTTGATTTTCAACTTCAAGAAGTGTAAAAATTTTCCTCTAGGTCCCTTAAAGAAATATCTCTCTTCTTGGCTATATGATTCTACTCTGTCAATAGAACAATCGGTGATATACCCTCCAATGGTACTATCAAACTAGTGATCTACTGCTCTTGACACAGCGTTATAAAATCTCTTGACCTTCTCGATCAGCACCGACGTCCAAACCATAGGCGGTCTAGATCTGATCTCAAACTGGGTATCTGCTAATCTAGCCAACCACTCATATAGATCCTTATGAATAGTGCACCAACAATCCCTAACTATTGGCCTTTTCGGCAACACCTACGAAGGAGATGCAATCTCACCCGAACTAGCAATAGGGGGTTGTAGGACGCAAGTGTCTACAACCAGAGGAAATGCAAGTGAAATCAAGGCAACTACACATGGAGATCAGACTATAAACCTACTTCGCACAATTATATATCATATCTAACATACTAATGCATCATCAGAGTAACAAAATTAAACAACACAACATCAATCACTCACAACACAAGATATACGTGGTTCACCCTCTCCCTAGGGATACGTCCACATAACTGTGCTTTATAATATATTAGGTGAAATCTTACAGTTCTATCTGCACTCTTAGCTTGCATATCTTCTCTCTATCTATATTCTCTCTATCTCCCTTCCCTTTGCACCCAGCTGCAGGGTTGATCTTCGCACCCAGCTGAATATCTTACAACACAGACTTCTCTCTCAGCAACAAAAATCACTCATCATACATAATCTATCCCTATCTCTAACCCATCCCAGGTCCTCTCGACCGTTATTTATACATTACAATATCTCTCTGATAGCCTTAGGCCGAAACCTAGGTGTCAAAACCCTAGGTGTCTAAAACCCTAGGTCAAATTGACCCACGTTTTCAGGGCTTCGACAACCTGTTTTTCCTTCCTTCCCGCGAGGTTCTCCAAAGAATCTATCGGTGAATTTTTCCTCTTGCTAAGTTTTCCATGATCCAACTTCCTTGCTAATCTATCTTCCTCGATCTCCTCATCCAACGACTTTCTCTCTCGAACTTCGCTCCATCTTTTCTGCTTCTTTAGCCACTTCAACCTGATCTTAGTCAACCTTCCTTTCATGCAGTTCACGTTTCGCCTTTTCTTTCGTAATATTTTCTTTCTTCCATAACCAAGGGCCAACAACATTTTTATTACATCATGAACATTATTATTAGTGAAAATTTATGTAATTATAATGTTATTATTATAATATATGAAAAGGACACAAATATTCAAATTACAATCATTTCACTCATCATATTTAAGTATTTTTTTTTCTAAACACGTTTAATCAGAATATTGTATCTTGTGGGAAACAAAAAATTAACCTTGAACAACATTTAAACATTATATGGCATTAACAGTTATAATCTTTTGCAATCATAATCCAAATTAAACGCTTTCATAAAAGTAAAGTTAAATATTATATGGAAACTATATATTTAAATGAGTGATACATATCAATTTTAACTTAAAAATCGAGAAATCATTAACAATGTTCATCATTAGCATACTCATATACATTTTATAAATCAAAAAACAACAAAAACCACAACATTATATGAAAAACATAATATACATGAGCGATATTCATATGAATATACATGTAAAACATACATCTTAACAAAATCTACAATAAACATGGCATATATAGATCTCCAGTCAAATATAAAACAATCAATATAAATGTCAATGAGTACCACTACTAGCTAGGTGCACAACCAGATCCAGGTGCATCAATGTCTTTGCTACTAGAGGTAGAGCCTCTATCAAGAACAACTATCTCAAAAAAAAATGTTGACATAAGGGCACTATCAAGTGTCTCTCTATCAATATCATGAAGATGTGCAGCAACAGTAACTGATGTGATCATAGTGTCCAAAGCATCAAAAGCTTGTGACACATGTGGAGGGGGAGGACATTTCTCCATGTATTAAAGAGGGCATTTGCTTGTAATATGTCTCTAGGGTGTACGGGTACCACTCTGTGACTAGTCATGATACGACATAGCTCATCCGCCACCTCTAGTCGGACACTCGTATCTAGCCTGGGTGGCATGTGGGGTCTATGTATTACTGCAGGATTATCCTATGCCCCCTCCATCACCTCATCCTCATGTTTGGGAGGCGCATCCCCAACATATGTTCCAATACCTTCAAAACATTATATATTAATTATAAGATAATTGAAACAAAATGTTACAATAAGTTACATGTGCATTAAATAAGACATAAAAATATGCAAATAGATTGATCAAAACATAACGAAAATATCACATCTCTCATCTAATTGCTCCTCTATTGTAAATCAGATGTTTGGACATCCTCTCTATTATATCCCCGTGTGTGGGTACTCTACAGTATCGAGGAAATTATCATCCTCGCTAGACGATAAATCAAAGACTTCCCTTCCTACCAAAGTAATGAGAAACTCGGGTTGGCCCCTATTGGGCATCAAATTCCCCCACATGAATATACCCGCATCAAAGATAGGCCTAGTAGGAAAGTGGGGTACCATTGGCCAAGTGGCATGAACCCTCTCAAAAAATAGTGTATACAACTCAGAAATGAATGGGAAGAATCTTGTCCTGGACAAAACAAAGTGATAGTGATAATGCACAAAAAAATTGTCTCAAAAAAACACCCACCCACCTAATCAATTGGGGCTCCTACAGTAACCTATCTACATAATATAACATAGATAAAATAATGTGCTACCCATTAGAGCTATATTTTGATAGTGACAAGAGGATATAACACAGACACTTAACATACTTTCTCTGAAATACACCTATCAACAACTAACCACCACAAACTTGGAACCCTGAAGTCGAAATAATATCCAAACTAACGTATCTCTACACATATGCCAGTTGGGTCTCTCCTGCAACACCAGGCGGTAGTGCAAGGAAATGGGGAAAATACACCCCCCTCCTAGACAACCCATTGATGAAATAAACATCCTCCTATATTGGATGATACCATGTATCGGGACCGACCCTGAAACCCTATCTTGCATGATCCCAATGACAAATCAATTTTTGTAATAATGAAGAGTTTCCCCTAAGGGATGTACCCTCCTGATAAAAATTCAGGAGGCCAATATCCATCAAAAGGTCATGTGTATGCTATGAAATAGGTCAAGGGTAAGCCTCCCTATCCCTCTCCCTGGCCTCCCACTCATGCAAAAATATGTACGTCTCGATCTTTTGTTGCCTCACCTCCTTCTTCTCTCATCCTCATCATCTCTTATTCACATACAAATATTGTTAGGAACATATATAAAGATAAAATAAATTGAAATTATAAAACAAATATATATACAAATGACATGTATTTAAAAATTCCAATTTTTTTTTTTTTTTTGCAAAAAAATATTTAAAATCAACCGGTGCACCTCCAATAGATCATACGCCCCAAGTTTGGTGCACTATATAAAAACAACAACATCACTAAGTGGTGCATCCCGTAGGACTATATTCACTGACTTAACAAAGACACACCACAATGTGAAAATTTATAGCACACAAATCCATGGTTCCCTTTGTTAAACCAAACGCACCGGTGCACCATGTCTACTAGAGCACTGGTATGTTGTCTACTAGTGATGTTTTCTTTACAACATCGATGCATTTATTGGATTGGTGGGCACCTCTAAGCTAAATTTCATTATCGTATTTTTCCCGGTGCAATGTGTTACTATTAACACACAAGTACCACCATGATAGTGGATCACCGATGTTTTGTACCTCGATTCGTTGAAAAGGATAGACCGTCGGGAAGGAGGTGTCCAATGAGATGCCCCACTATGAAAATTTGTGTAATATATGTCCCGATGCATTTCTATATACAATACTGGTGCGTTGGATTACAATGGTTGCACTTCTACAGTAAATTTTATAAATCATTATGTTAGTGGTGTCATTAGTTACGTGAAGTGTACCGATGGGTAATGCTAAATGGAACCAGTTCGATTTATTCGGTGTGTGCATTTTTTTATAAAGTATGGAGGTGAATTTGAACATTGATGTGTCAAGGCATTATGTTTCAAGTACAACCTAGTGTGGTTGGTTAAAATGGGTGCATCACTAAGTTAAATTTTCATATAACGTTGATCCAGTAGTGCAGTTAATGAAGTGAAATGTGTTGGTGTAGGTAGAAGCCCATTGTGTGCTGGTTTCATGGATTTCTGAAGGACACACCATGTTGTAAAGGAGAGAGCACTAGGAACGAGGCATGCAATGAGACACCACACTATGAAAATTCAGGAAATATATGTCCCGGTGCATTTTTGTATACAGTACTGCTGCATTAGATTATAATGCTTGCGCTGCTACATTAAATTTTATAAATCATTATCTTAGCGATGTTGTTAGTTAAGTGAATTATAATGGTGCGTAATGTTAAATGGAAGTGGTTTCATTTATTCAGTGTGTGTATGTTTTTCATAAAGTATGGCAGTGTGTTTGAACATTGATGCATCAGGGATTTATGTTTCAGGTACGCCCCAGTGTGGTAGGTTAAAATTGGTGTACCACTAGGTTAAATTTTATATATGGTTAAACTAGAGGTGCAGTTAATGAAGTGAAATGTACCGGTGTGGGTAGAATCCCACTATGCATTGGTTTCATGGTGTTCTGATGGACACACCACTTTGTTTCTAAAAATTCATCTCGTTGTGAGTTCTTGAATAGAATCGATGCGAACATATATATATGAGTCACACCAAAGGTGGTGCTCACTGTTTATTTAACACAATACACACCACTTTGGGGCGAGCCAAATTTTTTAGGAGCACTGCGCTAAAATGAAAAAAATCACAAATTTCAAACTAAATTGTAATTTTGATTGGATGAAAATGCAAATAGGAATGTAATAAATAATTGACTTGGTCTCTTTTGTCCCGAGGAGGCATGGTTTCACCATTGAGATGAAATGAAAATTTGTGGTAATTTCCAAAACTTTGAAATGTGTTGAATCTGCCAATGGAGCTACTCAAGTCAGTGTAGAGCACCAGAAACAGGGCATCTTAGGAAGAAAGGTGAGCACCATTGCTTGCTTGAGAATTTGGAAGCATGAGAGGCATTGTAACAATGAAAATCGGTTTGGTAATTTTTTTATATTTACCCTACTTCGGTGCGCCTTTCGACATTTAGGCACATAATGGCATAATATTCAATGACACTGGTGCAATTTATTCAGTGCATATCATTTTATTATAATGTATGGTGGTGCATTTAAACATTGACGCTCTAGGGCGTTATGTTTCAGGTATGCCCCGATGCGATTGATTAAACTTAGTGCAATTCTAGGTTAAATTTTATATATCATTGAGCTAGCAATGCGGTTAATGAAGTGTAATGTGTCAGTGCAAGTATAGGCCCATTTTGTGCCAATGTCGGGGCGTTTCGAAGGATGCACTGCTTTGATTTTTTATCAATTTATTGCAGTGCGCTAGATTTAATAGCATCGGTGTGAACATTTATGGACTCACTAGCGATGGTGCTCACTATGTATTTAACACAATATGCACTGCTTCAGGGTGAGTTTAACCATTTAGGTGCAACACGCAAAATTGAAAAAGATGTCAAATTTCAAGCTAAATTGTAATTTTGATTGGATGAAAATGCAAATAGGAAGGAAATAAATAATTTACCTGCTATTTTGTCCCAAGGAGGCATGGTTTCACAGTTGAGAGGAAATGAAAATTTGTGCTAATTTCCAAATTTTGAAATGTGTGGAATCCACCAATGGAGCTATCCAAGTTGGTGTAGAGCACTAAAAACAAGGCGTCTTAGGAAAAACTGTGAGCATGGGTGCTTTCTTGAGAGTTTGGAAGTACGAGATGCACTGTAACAATGAAAATCGTTTGGTGATTTTTTTTATTTACCCTAACATGGTGCACTTTTCAGTAGTTAGATGCATCGGTGTGTGTGTTGTTCAATGGCACTAGTGTGATTTATTTGGTGCATGCAATTTTATTATAAAGTATGGTGGTGCTACTGGAACATGGACGCACTAGGTCATGATTGTTCATGAATTCTCTCATGTGTAGATGCATGAAAGGCACACCGAGAAAAAAACAACTATGCAAAAACCTATGGCCGCCCACCTTCGCTATGAACTGTGATGGGGTGTTTGAAATTTAAGCACCGGTATGGTAGTATTTAGATGCGCACCGATGCTTATGTTCCATAAAGGTGAACCAAAAAAAAATCTAACGAAACCTTTGGTCGCCTGCCTCTGCTAACAACCTCCGCTATAAACAAATAATGGATGAATTTTTCGGGGAGGTTCCATAAAAACCTTTGCAACAATGTGTTCTCCTTGTAGTGAAATGTAGCATTGTATATTTGTATGTATTATGAATGGTCGAGGGATAATAAATGTAATATGTAAACATTGTACATTGAAAATAATAAAATGAAAAACAATGTTTACTGCTAGGCAGGTAAGGACAAGAATAATGGGGGAATATGATTCCACAAGAGATGGGGCTTAGTGGGGGTTTTGAGAGGTTTCCATATGCCTTAAGTATCAATTCATCTCCATTAATCAGTTTGTCATTTATCCATTTATCCCTTTGACTTATTAAACACTCAATCATTGAATTCATGTAAGAGGTTGGGTGAGGAAGTAATACCACTAAGTTGTGATAGCATGGGTTGAGTGTAATCATCCTTAGGGGAAGAGTAAGAGTCAAGAAATCATGGGAGAGGAGGATTTTCGAGGAGGAAGGAAGAATAGTTTTTATAAAGGGAAGGAAGTGAGGAAAAAAGGAGCTCAATTTTCGGAAAGAGTGGCTAGCCATAGGGGGTACTGAAGACAACTGGCTCAACCTGGTAATTTTTATAAGAAGGAGGTTGGTATGATTTTGAGTGATTTCTTGTGATAAATTACCCAAAGAGAAATTGTATATGACGTGTTAGAACTCCTCTTGCAGTTGGATTTCTTGGAGCCCCCAACAGAAAGATTCTTGGTCGGTCTGTGATGGAACCATGGAGGAGCTGGGGATTCTTTGATGGATTGTCATGCAAAGAAGGAAATACCATCCCTTTAGTTGTGCATACTAATGGGTGATCCAAAAAGGATCCAGAGAAGGCTAATAACAAATTAGAACTCACAAAGGAAACTCAGGACACTCAGAATGGCTTTAGTAGATAGAGAAAGGGAAAAAATTTAGATTTCCCAAAACTCAGTAAAAATGACATGATCATGAAGAACGTGTCACAAGATTTCTAATGGTGCAAACAGATCATCAAATGGAGTTACAAATTGAAATATATTAGTAGTCAAAGTTTGGTCAACTTAGCCCAGTCAGCAGGGGATGAGTCAACATCTATACTGTTGACGTCATCATCCGTACAACACACATGGAAGGAGAAGGAAGGTGACACATGTCAATATGAAATCATCATGGTGACATGGTAGCACCAGAGGCTGCCACATGTCACCTAGTTTTGGCATTTTCGGGTCGATCCGTGGACCAATCAGATTGTGCCACATGGCAGTTTGTATGGTTTGTATGCTGATGTGGCATGATGACATGGTGTGATGATGTAGCATGATGACTTGGAAGAGGAAAACATGGCCCAGTGGGAGGCCTCCACATGGCCCAATCAGAGGTTTCCACATGGTAGGCGGGAAAAGCACAATGACAATCCGTGAGCAGATTTTGAAAAAAATATTAAGTTTGGTGGGTCCGCCAAATTTGGCAGACCACGCCAAACTTGGCCACGATTTAAACCATTGGGATATGGATTAGTGCTACCATTAAACATAGCAGAACAACCATATGTTATATATACATTGCAACTATACAAACCCAAAAGTGGGAGGCTCGCGTGATTGACCTCGGGACCTCCTCCCCCCATATGCACCTTAATAATTCTGTGCAAACCAACAGGACAACGGCCTTACATTGTAACCAACGTTGCGAAATTTACTTAAATTTTGTGTCTTCCCAGCCAGAGGGAGAAGTGCGCGTATGGTACGATCACTTGGGCACAAAATTCTATGCAGTCCAATCATTAATGCAGGTTGCAGAGGGGCACAAAAATTGAGACAAATTTATTCTTGGGCTTGGTAGTGCCAAAGTCGGATCAAGGCATGGAGACAGTCATTTTTGGGTAATTCGATGCCACAAATCCAATGGTGCTATATGTTTTCTGATCTGAGAATTATTTCTACAGCTTGATTTCAGAATGAGGTGTACTTATGTATTTTATCAAATTCTTTTGCTAAGTTAGTGAAAGAGCCTACCCATTTGAGAGCAGGACCCGAAGACGTAGTCCCCTAGGGATGAACTCTGTTATCAAGTTTTTGTGTTCAAATTTGATGCTTATGTCTCTTCATATTTGATTTTTTCATTCTTTAATGGTGCACTTTAATTTATGCTCATTTAATGCAATTCTTTATAAGTCACTCGATGAAAAGATTTTGGATCATGTTGGTATCAGAGCAGTCGTCTTTGAATTGAATTGTTGAGTGTAAATGCTTACTAGGGCCAAGCATAAGAAGGGTGAAGGAAATCTTAAGAATTTCAATCCCAAAGTTGGTTGTGCATCCTGAAGGAAGAAAATGGCAGAAGAGCACAAGCGTGATGAACAAGAGAAAAACTTTCATATTGTATTTTATCGCATGTCAGAAATGGTCGAACGAATGTATGGAGATTACGAGAAGAGGATAAAGAAGAAAGGGAAGAAAAAGGAAAAACATCCAGATGATGATGCTTCGGTAAACCAAGAGGCTGGAGGAGATCCTCCTGAGCCTCTCACTTCACCTTCAAGTTCTATTTCTTCTTCCTCTGAGCATTCTCATCATTCTCATCATTCTATCCATAAAGCCTCTTTTAAGAAACCGTTATTAAAACTTAATGTAAAATTTTATTTACCTATGTTTAATGGAGATGATAATCCTGAAAATCTAGATAATTAGATCCGATAGGTTGAAGTATATTGTCGTGTTCATCATATTGATGAAGAGGAAGTTAAAGTGCAACTGGATTCTCTTCAGTTGGAAGGCACCACTCTCGTATGGTGGGAGAGAAAGCTTGAGGACAAAAGTACGTGTGGTAATCTTCTTTCCTCGTGGTTGGAATTTAAATCAGCGATAAGGAAGCAATTTTATCCATTAGGGTATTTACATTAGGCAATGATGTAATGGAAAACTTTAAGGAAAAGTAAAGGTCAAACTGTACAAAGTTTCAGAGAAGAATTTAGGAAGAAAGCTCTTGCATTGAACATTCCTTTGAATTCTTGTGAATCTTTAATGAAGTATATTGGTGCACTTCACAGTTATATTCGTAATACTTTTCTCTTGTTTAACCCCACTAGTCTTGATGAAGTTTGTGTGCAAGCCACTCACCTTGAGAACAGGGGGAAGCATGTTCAAGAAGATCCCATGAAGAAACCTTCCAATCTCCCACATAAAACTTTTAAGAAGTTTAAAAGGAAGGAAAGGAATATTTCCATTGTGACGAGAGGAGGAAAGCCATCTTGCACTCATTGCAAGAAAAGCAGTCATGATGAGGAAAACTGTTGGAAACTGCATCCAATAAAGAAACCGAAACAGTTCGGTGGAAAGGGGAAGACAAAAACCGTTGCTATAGTGCAACAAGATCTTCGTTCTGATTCAGGGGATGATAGAAAGATCACAATGGTTGGAGTACAAGGTAAAGATTCCCTTCATGCTAGTTCAAGTTCCAATAATGAATCTCATGATGATGAATGAAAGAGGAATGAATTATTTCATATAAGAGTTGTATCTAAACACACTAAGATAGATACATTATTTGATCTGGGTTCCCAAGTAAAATTAATATCTAAATCACTTGTCAATAATATGGGTCTTGAAACAAAACCACATCTGAAGCCTTATCCTCTTGGTTAGGTATGTGATAAAGCAAAACTTAATGTCACCAAACAATGTAGGGTCAAATTTTCTATTGCTTCAAAGTTGATTGATGAAGTGGATTTGGATGTTGTACCACTTGATATATGTGGCATAGTGATGGGAAGTCCTTATATTTATGATAGAAAAGAAGTCATCTTTTTTCATGAGAGAAAATAACACCTTACTAAAGGGGGAGTGGAATATATTGTTAGAGATCACAACATGAAGGTAAATACAACACTTGTTAGTACAGGGAAAACGAAAAGACTCATAAACATTAATAAAAGATATGTACTCATGGTCGTAAGAGAGAAATATGTCAGGACATCCGACGCTTTCCACAGATGTGATCCATCTAATAAAAATGAATTAATTGATATTATTTCTAAGTGTGATGATATTTTTCAAGAACCATATGGATTACCTCCTAAGAGGAAAATCCAACATGAGATACATCTTCAGTAGGATTCACCTCTTCCTAATGTGGCCATGTACAGGATGTCAATTGTGGAGATGACAGAGATCAAGAAGTAGGTACAGGGATTATTGGATCAAGGGGTCATCAGGCCTAGTTCATCTCCTTGTGGTTCTCCGATCATGATGGTGCCAAAAAAATATGGCACATGGCGAATGTGTGTCAATTATCGGGCCTTAAATAAAATCACAGTGAAAAATCGATACCCTCTTCCTCATATAGATGATTTAATTGATCAGTTGAAAAATGTTGTTTGTTTCACTAAGTTGGATTTGCATAGTGGATATCATCAAATAAGGGTCGCATAAAAGGATGCATGGAAAACTACCTTTAAAACCAAACAGGGATTGTTTGAGTGGTTAGTTATGTTGTTTGGGATTTGTAATGCTCTGCAAACTTTCATGCGTGTGATGAATGATGTATTACGGCCTTTCCTAGATGAATTTGTGATTGTGTATTTAGACAACATTCTTATTTTTAGAGGGACTTGGGATGAACATGTGAGGCATGTAAAGCAAGCATTGGATACTTTGGAAAGGGAAAAGTTGTATGTAAAATTGTCTAAATGTGAGTTTGGAAAGAATGCACTTGCGTACTTAGGTCATATTGTAGGAGGAGGACAATTAAAAATTGATCCTTCCAAAATTGATGTAATTGTAAATTGTCCTGAGCCAAAAAGTGTAACCGAAGTCTGAAGCTTCTTAGGTGCAGTCCAGTATTGGAGGAGGTTTATTTCCAACTTCTCCTTTATAGCAGCTCCTTTGCATGCCTTAACCAATGTGAAGAACACTTTTCAGTGGGAAGGAAAGAAACAAAAGGCTTTTGACACTTTGAAGGAGAAGAGCAGTACCACACCAGTATTATCAGTACCAAATATTCAACAGTATTTTGAGATCAAGACAGTTGTCAGCGGATACGCCATGGGTGCAGTATTGATGCAATATCGTAATCCTATCTATTACCACTCTGAAAATTTTAACCAAGCTATTGTTAACTATCCTACATATGATAAAGATTTGTATGCATTAGTCCAAAGTGTAAAGAAATGGAAGCACTACTTGTTAGGGAAGGAAACAATCATACATATAGATCACCAACCCTTACAGTATCTCCAAGCACTGACTAAATTGCAACAATATCGACACTACAGATGGATCAGTTTTCTACAACAATTTCATTTGGTAATCAAGTACAAAAAGGGTACAAGTAACAAGGTAGTCGATATGCTTTCTAGACCTCCTATTGTTGCTTCTATTATTTTGAAGAATACTTCTTTATCTCATAATAGCTATGTAGAACAATATGCCATCAATGAAGATTTTAAAGAAGTGTATGAGAAGTTAACCCATGGTAGAGAACTATTGTCTGCACGGAAAACTACTCTGCCATCTTGGAAAGCTATGTATTCCTACAAGTGAAGGAGTCCATGTAATACGAGAAGCTCGCACTTCTCTTGTGTCTGGGAATTTTGAGGTAGGAANAGGGGTGTGTGATGTGTTCTACTTGTAAGCCCACTAATAGAAAACTGGGGCTATACTCACCACTTCCTGTTCCATCCCATCCATGGGAAAGTATCTCCATGGATTTTGTAGAGGGTTTACCAATGACCAAAGGGGGTCATGACTATTTGTATGTTGTAGTGGATAGGTTCAAAAAGATGTGTATATTGATGTCATGTAAAAAGAAGATCATTGCGGAGAAGATTGCTAATCTCTTCTTTCAGTATGTTTGGGTTCACTTTGGGTTACCCACATCCATTGTCTTGGATCGAGATACTTGATTCCTAGGGGACTTTTGGACTATCTTGTGGAGGATGATGGAAAACAAATTGAATAGAAGCACTTCTTTCCATCCACATAACATTGGAAAAACAGAGGTTGTAAATCGAACAATGGTACCTTTTCTTTGAGGCTACTGCAACAAGAATCTCAAGTTATGGGATGAACATATACCCTATGTACAACATGCTTACAATTGAGCTTTACATTCATTCACTCAGAGTTCACCCTTTGAGACATGTTTTAGGTACCTACCCAAGGTTCCTTTGGACTTTATGTATGGGATAGATGATGATGTGAATGAAGAACGAATAGAGGATAGAGCCCGCAAGTTCATCCAGAGGATCCAACAGATACACCAGGAAGTCAGGGAAAAGTTGGAGAAAATTAAAGCATAGTATAAAGCTCAGCATGACAAGCACAGGGTTGATCATCAGTTCCAGGTTGGAGACCAGGGATGGCTTCACATCAACAAGGAAAGATTGAAGGTTGAAGGCAAGAAACTCAAGCCCATTTTTTATGGACCCTTCACTATCTTGGAGAAAAGTGGTACCAGTGCTTTTTGTCTGGATCTTCCACCTTATATGAAAATTTACTCAGTTGTGAACATTGAGAACTTGAAACTTTTTTAGCCTCCCATGATCATGGATCAAGATGAGGAAGTTTCAATGCCTTCAGTTGATGAGTTTGCACCTGATTAATTGGATGATTTACATGAATATATCATCATGGACAAGAGGATGAGGAATTCATGCAGGGGTGATGTTGATTATCTTCAAGTAGGCTTAAAGGGCACACATCCAAGCAAGGCAAAGTTGACAAAGAATGAAAAAGTGAGGGGACTTTTCCCTCACTTACCTGTTGATTGATGAAAGCTTTTGGTGGCCCAAAAAGCTTTCAGTGGGAAGGCGTGATCCAAAAAGAATCCAGAGAAGGCTAAGAACAACTCAGAACTTGCAAAGGCAACTCAAGACGCTCATAATGGCTTCAGCAGACAGAGAAAGGGAAAAAATTCAAAGTTCCAAAAACTCAGTAAAAATGACATACTCGTGAAGAGTGTCTTGCAATATTTCTAACGACGTAAATAGTTTGTCAAACAGAGTTACAGATTGAAATATATTCACGGTCAAAGTTTGGTCAACATAGCCCAGCCAATAGGGGATGAGTCAGCATTCGTACAGATGGTGTCGGCATCCGTACAAAACATGTGGTAGGAGCAGGAAGGTGACACATGTCATGTTAATGTAAGCATGGTGATGTGACAGCACCAGAGGCTGCCACATGTCACCCAGTTTTGGTTTTTTTGGGCCGATCCATGGACCAATCAGATCGTGCCATGTGGCAGTCTATACGGTCCATACACTGACATGGCGTGTTGAAGTGGCGTGATGACTTGGTAGAGGAAAACGTCCGTGCTAACTTGGCATGATGACTTAGGAGGCTTCCATGTGGCCCAATCAGAGGTTGCCACGTGGCTGGCAGGAAAAGAATAATAATAGTTTGTGAGTGGATTTTGAAAAAAATATTAAGTTTGGCGAGTCCGCCAAACTTGGCCATGATTTAAACCATTGGGATATGGATTAGCACCACCGCTAAACATAGCAGAACAACCATATGTTATATATATACATTGCAACTATACAAACCCAAAAGGGGGAGGCTCGCGGGTTTGACCCCAGGACCTCCTCCCCCCATATGCACCTTAATAATTCAGCGCAAACCAATAGGGCAACGGCCTTACATTATAACCAATGCCGCAAACTTTACTTAAATGTTGAGTCCGCCCAGCAGAGGGACGGGTGTGCGTACGGTATGACCACTTGGGCACGAAATTCTATGTAGTCCAGTCATTAATGCATGTTGCAGAGGGGCACGAAAACTGAGAAAAAAATCTTCTTGGGCCTGGGAGTGCCAGAGTTGGATCGAGGCATGGAGACAGTCATTTTTGGGTAATTTGACACCACGAATCCAGTGGTGTTGTCTGTTTTCTTATCTGAGCATTACTTCTGCAGCTTGATTTCAAAATGAGGTATACTTATGTATTTTGCCAAATTCTTTTGCTGAGTTAATAAAAGAGCCTACCCATTTGAGAGCAGGACCCGGAGACGTAGTCCACCAGAGACGAACTCTGTTATCAAGTTTTTGTATTCAAATTTGATGCTTATGTCTCTTCATATTTGAGTTTTTCCTCCTTTAATGGTGCACTTTAATTTATGCTCATTTAATGCAATTCTTTATAAGTCACTCGATGAAAAGATCCCAGATCAATGGGGAAAAGAGTTAGGCAGTTGGAATTGCTATAAAAGTTGTTTCATTGTGTTTTAGTGAGTTTTGAGTTATTACAATGGATTGTAAATACTCGTAGGAGCTTATCTCTCCTTTTGGAATCATATCCCTAGCTCGAGGGTCAAGGATAATTTTAAGGATGGAAATTTGTATTAAAATGTAGAAACATGGGCTAATCTTGTACTAGATCTTAATATGCAAAATGTTAAATGTTTGGCGATAGTTTTGTAAAAATATTCAAATTTATAAGAATTTTATATAGTTTCTACAAAATTTTGGTGATTTTTAAGATAAAATAATTTTGTTCTATGAAATTTGGGCGAATCATTTTTAGAAAAAACGGAAAGTAGTGAATCATTTTCAGAAAAAACGGAAAGTAGTGAATCATTTTTTGGCAAAAAACCATGGAAAATTAGCGCATTGATGAAATTTAGCCCCTAACATCATCTATGTTGAGGGTGGCTTGTTGTAGAGAGAATTGTTGCAATAAAGCTTACGGTTGGGAGGAACATCCTTCATCTATAGCTAGTTGAGTAAAATGTTTTGATCATTGTGTTATTTATTGTTTAATGTTGTGATAGAATGCTACATTTACATTGTAATTTATATTTATGAATGTTGTTGTGACTGTTTAGATTTTTTTATACATGTTTAAATGTTTGCATTATTGAGTTCTAGGAATTAATGATAATGGTATGCATGTATGTCATGGTGCATGTATTTTCCGCATATGAATTGATATGTTGGTCGACCTGGTAGTAACATAGCCCAGCATGAAAGTAGGGTACGTTACACTTTGTTATCAGAAAAAAATTCCATGGTATCTTGCTTGAATGAGGGATGTATGGACATTACATCGAGAAGTGGATGATCTTTGAAATAAGTTTCACAAAGGAAAGGATTGAAATCAAATCCCAATCCATTCAAGAAATCTTTGGAAAAAGAAAAAAAAAAAAACATCTTACCTGAATGAGGGATGTATGGACATTAT
>JASDQU010737128.1:339941-367388 GCA_032191745.1 Picea mariana | reverse complement strand
ATTGGTATGCAAGTCTAGATTATTCGTGTGTGCAATCTGCCCATAACTTATCAAACTTGGGTAACTTGCTTCTTGCACACACTCCTTGTACAAAAGGAATCCAAAATGTTGGAAACCCTTTTATGGTTGTGGTTACAAGTTCTTTGTCACTAATGACATCTCCAATAGCTGCAAGATGATCTCTAATCTGAGAAACTCTCATAAGATAGGATGAGACAGATTCTGAGTTTTCCATCTTCATATTACTAAGATGATTTATTAAGGCAATATTCCGGCTAATGTCTTTGATTTCATATAATCTGCTGAGTGCTTCATACATTTTCCTTGCTGTCTATAGTTAGGATATATAAGGGATCAAGTGATTCGTTACTGAATCTGGCACGATTCTCTTTGCTTTCTTTTCATTCTTCTTATGCTTGGTATTTTTCTCTTCTTCCTCTAGTTCTAGTACACCCACTATAACATGTTCTAGGAGATCATTCTCGTCTAGAATCATCTGCAACCTATGCTTCCAAGATCTGAAGATTCCATATCCTTCCAACTTGTCTTCTACCCTCATACTTGTAGCCATTCTTTCTTGTAGTAGAAACCCTAGCCCTCCAGGCTATAGGAATAATAGAAAAATCAAATTTCTTGGATCTGAAAACTGAACTCACAAAAATATGCGCTGGACTGAGGTGAGTATGCTGGTATAGTCAGTTTATGAAAATTCCAATTTTTGACCCTTGAAACTTGACATGCGAAATTCTGGACTGGTACTTCTAGTACTCATTCTGGTTTCCTGGTTTTCTGGTACTTTTGGTTTTTTGGCACCAATGAAAACTAGGGTTTCACTTTCCGAGAGTTCTATCCACTGAAAAGGTGCACTCAAGATGCCAAAAGCTTCACTAGGTTAGGGCACACTTTTCTAGATGTTTTTTAGGAAAAAGTTCCTCTCCAACAAAAAGCCCTAATTTTCCTGTACGACAACAATGACGTTTTTGCTTATCCAGTGAAAGGTGCTCTCATTAGCTTAGCTCTGATACCATGTAAATTTTTGAGCTATTATTAGGTTTCTTTTCAATTTACTAGATAACCATAGCATAGATAGGATCACTGAGAGAAACACAATCACAAGATTACACAAGCATTTATCCTGGGAAACCCTCAAGGGGAAGAAAACCCAACAAAACTTCTTTAATATAGATTCAATAACCAAGTAAAGTACGAG
This sequence comes from Picea mariana, assembly GCA_032191745.1. Lineage (NCBI taxonomy): Eukaryota > Viridiplantae > Streptophyta > Pinopsida > Pinales > Pinaceae > Picea > Picea mariana. The sequence continues at coordinate 366,178 of JASDQU010737128.1, read as the reverse complement.
AATAACTCTCTCTCTACGAGAGACAAACTACCATGATGCTAGACTAGAAAATAATCAAAGAACCATAGCCAATCCAATGCCAAGAAAATAAACCAAACACTAGAGAGTATCCTCTCCCAAGCAATGCACCTCTCTCTCTTCCTTCTTCCATCAACTAGTAATTGTAGCTTCCTTCAATACTTGCGCACTAGATGAGTGAGCTGAGTGAGTGAACAAATGAGGCTTTGGATTCCTTTATTTATACAAACTGGCAAGTGCTGAAAGGAGGTGTCTCTTCACTGACAGGGCCAACTTCTCTCTCTGGGTAGTTAGAACCACTTTAATTTTCCTGGGGGTCGACTTCTAATTTTCATATTACATTTAGGATTTGACCAATCGACAAAAGGGAATAAGAATATTCTTTGTAGTTACACAATATTTCAACAATTTTTTGGTATAGAAAGAAGTAATGATGCAGAAGTCACGAGTGGCCTTTATGCAACTATTGAGTGGTTGATCCAGATCTAGAAGAATCCATGAGGCTTAGAGAGAAACTTCGAACTTACAAGTTAGAAGAGAGGATATTTGGCTGCACTTATGCCACACAGGATAGGCCCAAAATTCCTCCAGGGACATGGTGACGATTTTATGGACCAGAGGTACCTGAATTGCAAAGTTTTATAGTTTGTTTTTTGAGCCAGACATCAATGCCTCTACTTGTGAAAGGAATTGGAGTAGCTTCAACCACATTCAATCAAATAAAATAAACAAATTACTGTCTACAAGGTTAGAATACCTTGTTTATGTTCGTAGCAATTTGAAATTGGCATTGAGTAGTGTGGCCAAAGATGCATCTAGTTCCTCTCGACCATGGTTTGGGCCTATTTTGAGTATAGAAGAAGATGATCTTGACATTGATTGTGACTCACTAGATGATCTTGGTGATGATTTTGATGATCACACTTCTAGTTCTTGTGACTTTGCTAGCCCATGTTCTCTTGATGATTTAGAGCTTTATGATGTTAGAAGTAGGCCATAAGAATATAAATTATGAACATGTTTTAAATTTTGTGAAACAATTTGAGGGATTATAACTATTGGACAATATGGAATTGCTTTTAAATTTTGAAATCTAAGGACTATGTTCTACTTCGTTTTGTAATTTTTAGATTTGTACTATATGTTCAAATTTTGATCATGTTTTAGATATTGTAATTTGTAGACTTGTACTATATGTTCAAATTTTGATCATGTTTTAGATTTTGTGAATTTGTTTTAGAGATTATAAGTATTTGACATTATAATTTATGTATATCTAGATCTGTTACAAAAATTGGAAAAAATCACCAAAATCGTGATTTGACCCAGGAAAAGATTTTTTCTTAAAAAATCGCAGAAAAAATCGGTCGATTTTTTGGCGATTTTTTTTGAAAAAAATCACAATTTTTGCTCAAAAAATCGGAAAAAATCGTGAGTCCATGGGAGGAAATCGTCTTCGCTAAAGTCTACAGGTTTAAGTGGTCCATGAGGGTTTTTTTGCTTTTATTTTACATTTAGCCAAGGAGGAGAGCCAAGCCATTCAACCAACCAAGGAAGAGTTTGCCATTGGAATTTTGTGGATTCAAGGGTCAGATTTGTGGATTTGGCATTGGAATTTTCAGTCCATTTCATATTTTTTGCATTTGGAGGTAAGTAAAAAAATCTGCCCATTATTTCTCATTTTTCCACCATAGATTTTCATAGGTTTTAAGTGGCAATGAGTTTTACATTTTCAAAATAGATTTTTGATCGATCAAAAACCATTTTTTGCCACTGTTATGTGATTTTCTTTCATGCCATGTATCCCCAAATTTTTTTTTGGGATTTTCTTTCCCTAGGTCGATGTAAATTAGTTTAAAAAATTTCGTGTCTATTTCGGGTTCAAAACCAAGTTTGAATGCTAGATACATAATTGATTTATCTTTGATTTTTAAATTTTCATTTTTTTCATCAATAAAATGCTAAAAAATAATTTTTTTTCCCCTTGGTTCATATTTTTCCATATTAAAGATGCTAAATGCATTGGATCCATTCTGGGAGTATGGTGAACCTATTAATCCAGGGAATCAACAACATCTCTCATGCAATATATGTGGGAAAAGAATGAGCGGCGGGGTATACAAGCTAAAATACCACCTTGTGAAAATTCCAGGGCATGAGGTGGAGATTTGTCCCATTTCAAGCCTAGAACTTGTTATGAAGGCCACAAAATCACTTGAAGACTATGCATATAACAAAAAGTATGCAAAAGCCAAGAAAAAAGAAATGGTTTCAAGATCCAAGTCAAGCACACACACTCTTGGGGTAATGGGAGTGGAGTCTAGCGAGATCCACTCCCCACAGTTTGTAATGCCTACAAAAATGTCATCATTTTTTGTGCCAAGATCCACTCGGCGCACAACCGTCTATCAGGTCCATGTTGAAAAAAAAAGAGAAAGAAGAAGAGAACAAACTTGTGGGTAGATGCCTTCTATGGAGTGATATTCCATTCAATTTTTTCAGGAACCCATTCTATGTGTCCATGTTTGAGGCTGTTAGTATTGTTGGCTCGAGGTATAATCCCCCCACTTATGAGGAGTTGAGATGGCTCATCCTTCAAAATGAAAAAGGTCGATTTCACTTAGAGGTTGCAGGAGCTTCGAGATTCATGGCAGTTCACATGATGCACGGTGATGTCAGATGGTTGGACTGATGGGAAGGGTAGGACCTTCTCAATTTCTTGGTTCATTGTCCCAGGGGGACAATGTTTATGAAATATGTGGATACATCTACACATGTGAAGGATGCAACATTACTTTGTGACTTGTTGGATGGGTTCATCCAAGAGGTAGGTTCGCAACATGTTGTCCAAGTCATAATGGGCAATGCTGCAAATTATGTGGTTGCTGGTAGGATGCTTATGTCTAGGTATCCTACACTGTTTTGGACTCCTTGTGCCACTCATTGCCTTGAATTGATGTTAGAGGATATGGGAAAGATTGATTGGATCAAGGATGCCATTGATTTAGCGAGGAGCATCACAAAATTCATATACAATCATGCTTCCATACTTAGCTTGATGAGAAAATTCATAGGTGACAAAGAGTTGGTGCATCCTGCCATCACATGCTTTGCCATTAGTTTTATTTCTTTTCAGTCTCTTTTGAATTCTAGGTGGGAATTGCAAGCAATGTTCCTTTCACCTGAGTTGTGTGCTTTATCATTTAGCACTGAATAAGAGGGGCAAGCCATTATAAGGCTAGTTGCATACCAGGAGAGATTTTAGGATGCGGTGAATGAGGTGTGCATCATCAGTGAACCTTTGGTAAAGGTTCTTCTCTTAGTCGACGGGGACAAATCCGCAATGGGATACCTATATGAGGCCATGGATAGGGCCAAAGAGTCCATCCGTGCTTATTATGTGGACAAGGAGGATCAAGGGAATGAGAGAAAAGAAATGATATGGATGGTGATTGATGACCGATGGAACAACACACTCCATCACCCCATTCATGCTGCATGGTTATACCTCAACCCTTCATTCTCTTACACCTATGGCTTCAGGTTTGATTCAAAGGTTATGTCTGGCTTCTTTGAGTGTGTCCAGAGGATGGTGCCAAGTGCAGCTGACGGATTAGATCTTTCTCAAGAGTTGGAACTCTATAAGAGGTCCATTGGCTTATTTGGGTTTGAGATGGCCATAAATGACAGAAAGAACATAATGCCAAGTAAGTTTCACCTTGTTTTAACTTTTAAGTTTCAAAATTCATTTTTCAAATTTCAATTTATCAGATTAATCATTGATCTTCTTAAGTTGTTTCTTTGTTTTAAACTAAATCATTGTCTTCTCTTATGTTTCTCTAATTCGTTGTAGATATTTGGTGGGAAAACTATGGCGCAAAGGTACCTATTATACAAAAAATGGCAATTCAGGTGCTTAGCCAGACATGTATCTCTTCTGGTTGTGAGCGCAACTGGAGTGTATTTGAAACAATACACCCCAAAAATCGCAATAGGTTAGAGAATTTCAAATGAAATTTTAAATTCATTATAAAATTATAAATTATTAAATTATCATTTAAATTTGATGCTCCTTTACATTCTAATAAATTAATTTATGATCCTCCTACAATCTACGCCTACTACAATCTCAGGCTGTGGGTGAAGCAACTTGAGAAAAAACTTGATGTGAAGGCCATTTCATTGGATGGGATTGACACCACTACTGCATGGAGGGTGGAGGCCGAGGAACCTGTTATTGAGACCACCCTTGATTGGCTAGAGGATAGTGATGATGATCATGGTATCTCTGAGGACTTGGATCAGGATGTTCCAGAGGATATTCAGTTTCACGCCAAGTTTGCAAGTGTGCCACGAGCAGAGCCACAACCACAATCAAAGGGAGATAGGCCCAATGGTAGCACTAGTAGTCTACCTCCTCTACCTTCTTCTAGGGGACATCGGTCTCGAGGGTCTTCTAGTTCTTCTAGAGGACGTTTGACTCCAATATGAGGCGCACATGCCTCAAGGGCACCTACTCCTAGAGCTAGAGGAAAAACACTTTTTGCAATAATTACCTTTGCACGTAAAAGGGGTAGAGGGAATCGATAGTTTATTTAGTATTTACTTGATTTCATTGTATATGACTCATGAGTCATTACGATCATGAGATACACTTATTATATTTTTTCATTTTGATGACTCAAGAATCAGGATTTAAGACATGATTCATTTTTTATGTGTGATGTATCACTAAACATCATATATATCAGTTTTCTTTCCATATTCATGTGGCAATGTCTATTTGATGCTATTGTTGCTTTAAATGTTTCAAAAATTAAAAAAAAAAAGAATATTTTTAATTTTTTTTAAGTTTGCGGATATATTGTCCATGTGAAGATTTTTTAAATAATACAATTTTTGTAACTTTGATATCTAGATCCTTTTAAATTTTGAAGTTGAAGAATATGTTCTACTTCTTTTTCCAATTTGCTTATGTAAATTATGGTTTAATTATCAATGTTTATTGATGTTAATTTCTTATTTTAATATATATATATAGTCTAACCTCATTGGAAAATTCGAACCTAATCGTTGTTTAACCCGAACCATGTGAATTAGCCCAGAATTAATAAAATCCGTGAGACATATTAGAAGAATCTTAAGGCAATCATTATATAAAATCGTTGGGTCTCTGTCACAGGTTACCTATGGAATCGAATCGATCCATAACTGTTGAACTGTAGTCCTTGCTTATTATTTCAGAAGCTCAGGCATAGAATTGTCGAAGCAGATTAGCCAATGCAAGAAGTGTTAACTTCTCTGCCAATCTTTAGGCAGCTTTCGCTTGTGAGTCCGGTTTCGTATATAAGGTCGACCTTCCTCTTCGCCTTATATTAATCCCTCCAATCTTAGATATAAAATAAGAAAAAGGGACGACCTGGTCCAGAGCTGTTTTACTACATATTTTGCCATGAAGAGTTCTCCCTTGCTAACCCTAGGATCGAACAGCTTTTTTACTACATATTTTGCCTTGAAGAGTTCTAAATTGCTAACCCTAGGATCGAACAGCTGTTTTACTACATATTTTGCCTTGAAGAGTTCTCCCTTGCTAACCCTAGGATCGAACCCTTAATCTCCTGATTGAATGCACGTCAAGCTTGTAGATGGAATGACGGTGTCGTAGAAGAAATTGATGATTGAGAAAATCACTCCAGATGTCGAGTAGATCTTCTAGTCCTTCGGTTAGGTATTGTCAAATTCAATCCATCACTGATTTTTAATTATGGGTGTAAGTCTCGGCGTCCGCGTGGGACTCTTTGTTCATTAAATCTTCAAGGTCTAACGTTTGATTCTTGTTCTCCAGATCTTTTTTTCTTTTTCTGTTGTTAGACGTGAGCAGAACCTTCAGCGTATGATAAGAGTATTTATCATTAGGGTTTTCGTTTTGCTGCGAATATTGCATAGTATCGTCACGTAATTCATTCACTTGTGCAAGTAAGCACTGTTAATGTATTAATGAAGGAGATATAATCGACTTATACGAGAAGAGTATGTCACTTAGCTGGAGATGATGCTCGCTATCTTTTCATATATATGTAGGTACCTGTATCAATATGTCAATAATAATAAGAAAAAACGTGATATATAATTATATATTATACAAACATACATGAATGTGGAACTTTTACATATATATATATGAAAAAAAATGTAATTTCAAAATTATGTCAACTATACTTATATTAATATGAACTATGTAAGCCAAATGATCATCAAGGAATCATGTTTACCTTCATAACTTAAAGCATACGTATTCTCACACGTACAAGCACACATATAATCTTTTTACAATATAAAAATATAGCTACTACTAAAAGTATACATGTTGACTAAATGTAATTAATAAATAAATTCTATATTGTTTATAAGAAATGCTTTTGTAATGGATCCTTAAAAGAATGATTGCATATGAGGAATGATCACCACCATGTTGTAATAGGCTGTTGGAGAATGAGATTATGGTATCTTGTATTAAGATGTTAGATATTAAATTATGTTAAAGTCCTATGATGTTGGGTGCTAATCAATTGGTAATGGCTATGCTAAATATTTATATAATTTATTATTAGGATGAATGATTTAATTTTTTTCACTCTTATAAAAAATGTTATTGATGTATTTATTTATTACGAAGGTTAAATTAAGGGAGTCAAACTTACTAATGCATTATTAATATTATATATTAGAGGATAGGAATGAAAAAATAAATTTTCAGAATAAATTTTTTCTTTGGCTACCTCTAATAGATTACATAGTATTGTACACACATTTTAATATAATTAAAGAATTAATTACAAGAAATTTATTTATTGTTAATCAAATTGGAAATGTTACGAGTAGATATCTTCAAGTTATCACAACAACTGCTTCACTATTCCTGAGATCTTAAATTGTCAAAATCAATCGCATGAATCCAAGACTATGAGTGTTGATTATGTGTCTTGAAGTTCCTAACATTGTAGGTGTAGTGGGGTTGGGTGGTAGGTCTATGCAAAATTTATTTATACTTTGTGTAACCTTAGGTTGCTAGATTTGCATATAATTGTCAAATTAATTATGTTAAACGCTATCTTGGTATCATTGATAATTGTCATTTATAGTGTAGGATTTATGTATTTGTTGCTTCATTGTAAGTTGTCATAATGTTGAATATGATTACAATAAATTCGTATCGTTTTATTGTCGCACTTGAATATATTAATGACGTAATACAAAAAAAGGCATTTACGAACAAATTTGGGTGGGCGTTACATATGGTATGAGAGCAGGGTTCAACACTTTGGAAAATGGACCTGACACAACTTCCATTTTTGCACTAACTTAGTATGTGTAGACTCGTAACTAATTCATGTGAAAATTGTGTTATGACAGGTGATAATGTATGGAGAGGGAAGAAGGGGTAGTGGTGGGGCTGCAAGAGGGCGCGCTATGCCTCCTTCGTCACCGTAACCTACACCAAGAAACTTACCTCCTTGAGAAGAGGAACGAACTCCAGATCATGAACAAATATCAATCAGTGAAGTAATAAACATGATGAGATCCTTCTAGAAGATGTCTGAAGCATTAATGAAATTGTAAAATGTTTGGAGAAGGAGGAAGGGAAAGTATCTACTCCTGTTGAGGGATAAAAAAATCCCACTAGAAACCACATGCATAGGGAGTTAAAGAAGGTTAAATTCCCAGAGTTTCGGGGATCTACTGATGGTCAGGTCGTCGAGGCTTGACTTGAGAACATGGAAATGTGTTTTGCATTGAGAGATTACACCTCCAATATGATGGTTCGTGTGGGTGTTTTCCAACTCAAGGGAATTTCTCTTTTGTGGTGGAAGACACTTCTTCCACAGCTGGGAGTGAGTATTTATGAAATTTCATGGGAGTTGTTTGAGGAACGATTCAATGAATATCTATCATAGAAATCAATTGAGTGTTAGCTTAATGAATTCAATGCTCCTTGTCAAGGAGGATGATCTATACCTGAGTGCAAGGTGAGATATATGGAGTTGCTATGGTATGTGTTAGAGTATAATGGATGTGCTCTTTTACCATCAACAATATCAATATTGTCACCCAACCATAGGCTGTAGCCACCCTCTGAGCACCTTAATCTTGACAAAGAATCACTCCAGATTAAAACCCTGGGCTAGATAGCCAAACAAAGGGTAGTGCACCTTTCCTCCAAACTTGCGCACAAAACTGGGCACTACAATGCGCACAAGTGCTGCTCTACAATTTTGAGACTGCCTACCAAAATGAACACTGGCCTCTTGTATTTATAGTAATTCTAGCTAACTACCTGGGCCGAATTCTCATTCTGGGTATCTGTCTATTCAGTATATATTATTTCTTCTGGCTGAGTTATTCTCTTGGAGGCTAATAACCTAATACAATTTATCCTCTTGAGCCGACATGTCTTCTAGGGTTATTAGCCAACTCATTAGGGTTTCTTCTTGCTTCCCGAAATATTCTATTCTCCTTAGGTTTACATGTGGAGGTAAATACCTCCCACAACTACCATAATATCAACACTCCCTCCTAGCTAGGGAGGTATTACAGGTAATGGTCTTGAGCACAAACATACCATTTACCCGGTAGCATCAACATAGTTGTATAGACTATCTCATGACTAGATCACGAGCACCATCATTACCATCAGTATCATCAGCTGCATCATCTCACAAAACCATACTCCATCTGAGTAATTAGACATGATTATGGATAAGTCACTCACACTATAGAGTGACACAAGAGCCATTGTTCTAACCTGGACATATGTCCTAAAAGAATAAATGTCCTGAACCATTTTTCCGTCTGGGAAATCTCTGTCCATTGATCATCCATCTAGCTGATAATCATTTTCAACACTACTGACAGTCTTCAAGGCAATCAAAACAATATCATTCAATAGAACACAACTATGTCTATCCATAGTAGTACACAACTACAATCCAGTGGTACACTACCACACCAAGTAGCACACATGTACTTGATCAGTGACGTATAGTCACAAACATTGGAACACATACACCACAGTAGTATACATCTACTATCTAGAGACATACAATCTTCATAACAATCATATGATATCAACCTGCATAGAAACAATGTTATGATATAAACTGAATCATCTGGGCCATTCTTGCACTCACATTTGTGAGATCTTGGAAGAGTATCTGCCCTCAGAAGGTCAAACATCAATGATGAGCTATCTGGACTATTCTTGTCAAGCAAGGAAGAATAACTATCCTGATTTCTGAGCCTGAACCATTCCCCACCCTAGGCCATTCCTCTGACACTAGACAAAGTGTAACCTGGAGAGAATGATTCTGCCCTAAGGAATGTCTATCCCTGATTGCTGAACCTGGACCATTCCCCAACCTGGGCCATTCCTTCGACACTAAACAAAGTGAAACCTTGAGAGAATGAATCCGCCCTAAGGAATGACTGTCAGGACCATTTCCAAAGGAAATGACTGTCCTGCACCAACCTCCAAAACGAACCATTCCCCATGTTAACCACATTGGGAAATCGTTGTTCGGCGAGGCGGGCCAGTCTTCTTGAGTAACCCTCAAGAAGAGAGACTTCCCTAGACCACTTCCCATGTTAACCACAATGGGAAGTCATTGTCTATGGTACATCAACAATCTGGACCAATTTCCAAACTGGAAAATGCCTATCCGTCAGAAATCTCAATCCACTTTCCGAACTGGAAAGAATCTTCTCATCCTAGACCATTTTTTGAACTGAAAAAATGACTATCCATCAATCAATAATACATCAGTGCTCCCTCCCAACCTGGGACTCATCTCTTCCTTTTTCAATAAGGAATTCGTCTCCACGAGCTCCAACTTGAGTATGAAAACTCTTTCATATTGGACATAAGCTTTACCAAAAATGTTTGCTCATTTGTTCATCCGTGGAGATATGTATTGGCAAACCACTTTCTCCTTTCTGGACCTCATCATGGATAATGTAATGCTTGATTTCAAATGTCCTACAGTTTGGAACACTGGTTTTCTCTGAAGGCTTCATGTATCTCTAATCAATAAAGTATATCATTGTTGGAAAACTGGAACATATCCATGTGGCACTTCTTCTGTCATCATGAGATCTGATCTTCTGAGTGATCACCTTGATAAAATATCTCTGTTATAGAAAATCTTCACCACGCTTCTACTGTGTAATGAAGGTTCTCCACTAAGTTGTCTTCTTCCATCTGCATACAAGGGTCTCTTTCTGGTATGCCTCAGAAGATATACTGGCTCATGTAGAGGTATGTTTGGTTTACTGGAACAAGTAATCATCATAGTATTCTCCCTCCATTTGGGAGAACCTCTAGTTCTGGATCTTGCAATGCTTGCATTCATATACACTGTTCTTCATCACAAATTTCAATTCCTTTTCTTGATTTCTTTTAGTGAGTCCACATCAGGCTGGTAATCTTTTGATTCTCGATACAATGACTAGTTGTTTTGGCTTCTCTTTCTTTCTTGGAATCTTCATGTTCTTCCTCATGTTTTTCTCTAGCTCTTGAGTCCATGGAGTTTCTTATAGATTCCATTCCCTAAATATTCCACTTCTTTCTTTCATCATAGGATCAAAGATGTGGATGGACAACCAGGGATAATTTAAGGCTTCTCTTCAAAGAAGACTTCTTCTAAGGTCGAATTGAACACGTGCTGCCTTTAATGGCTGCGACCATGGATATATACTTCATCATCTTCAATGGATCATAGGATTATCTCCCTCCTAATCCTTGCTTTATGTATGAGTGCATGTTTTTCTTTTGGAAATATATAATTGACTCCCTCCATCTAATAGAGTCCACGCTTCCGTCTGCATCCTTATTTTCTTCTACAAAGTGTCATACGTCTTTCTCCAATTTCCTCTTGATTGTTGACTTCTTTTCTGTCTTTGCTTCTTCTAAGTTTCTTCAAGATTGATTTATCTTGTAATAGCTTCCACATGATTTGTTTGATGTATTTCATCATTTCATGTGTATTATCTGACTTGTATAATGATATCAATCCTTATCTTGTTGTTCTTCCATAGGTATAGTTCTTCTTGGAACATATTATCCTCTAAGAGATAGATATACAAGATATGTACAGAGTCTATGCAAACAAGATATGTACAAGTACTAAGAAGAGTATTATTACCTTTAGAAGAAGATGTATTTTTCATCTTGCTTAGTCTTTTTTGTAGGTTCCTTTTCTTCGACAACTTGATGCTTCATGTTTCTCCTTCCTTTTATTTAGATTGAGACGATGATTCTTGTAGTGACCATACTTTCGACAGTTGAAGTATTGTATTTATGAAATATCTTTCTCTTGATTTGGCTTCCTCCTTGAACCAAATTTCCTTTTGTTCCTGAAGTTCTTGAATCTTGCTGTGAAGGCTTGATCATCGTACGTCTTTTGGGGTTTCTCTTTTTCACTGATCCTGGATTCTTATTGAGCACAACAAGTCCAAAATTCTTCAAATGTAGGATACTCCTTTCTTGTGTTCATGCTTGCGGCAAATGCATCCCACGTCTTGGGAAGATCATTGAGTACTATGTTTACCAATTCCTTCTCTGAAATAATCTCTTCAATAGCTTGTAGTTGATCTCTTAACTGGGAGATCCTCACAAAGTATGATGTTATGCTATCATCATCATTCATCTTCATGTCACATAGCCCATTCTTTAGACTCATTATTTGTCCAATGTTTCTGACTGAGAAGAGGTTTGTTAGGGCATCATACATCTTCTTTGATGAGTCAAGATGGGAGATGTAAGGTATCAAGTGGTCCTTTATAGAGTCCACTATGATACTCATGGCATTGATGTCACCGTCTTTGAACTTCTCCATAACTGCAATGTTCTGCGGTTCCTTCTCTTTTCCTTCTTCAAACTCTNGGTTCCATAATCTTTCCTTTCACGATATCCAACACTTTATTCTTGGCAAGGATGAGGTCAATCCTTGTCTTCCATGCTCTGAAGTTAGAGTCTCCGTCTAACTTGTTTTTTGACTTCATAGAGTAAGTCATGGCTGCTTTGACTTGGTCAACCCTAGATCTGATTAAAAACTCAAACTTGATGTCTTGGCTTGCTGAGAGTACCAGGAGATGCGCTAGGCTAGGGTGCACTGATCTATCCAAAAATTAGTTCAATGCCTTCACTTAAGGTGCCTCAACGAGAGGATTAGGGTTTTTGCAACTGCACCTGCTAGTAACCCTAGCAGTCAGTGCTATGGTGACTGCTCCTGCTAGAAACCCTAGCGAAAGTTCTTCAATGAGCTTAATATCCTTATGGCTATGTTTCCTTCCAACGATTAGATTTAATGAAGGAGGTGTGGGCCCATAACCTGTTAGAATATAATGGATGTGCTCGTTTTACCATCGACAATATCACTATTGTCACCCAACCATAGGCCGAAGCCACCCTCTGAGCACCTTAACCTTGACATAGAATCACTCTGGAAGAAAACCCTAGACTAGATATCCAAACAAAGGGTAGAGCACCTTTCCCCAAGGATATCACATCAAACAAGAGACGATCAGATAGTCCAAACCCTAGCGAAGAGATAGTCTAAGCCAAACGTGATTTACTAGCTGTAGCAACTGCAATGGCAACTCTCCTCTAAACTTGCGCACAAAACTGGGCACTGCAGTGGGCATAAGTGCTGCTCTGCAATTCTGAGATTGCCTGCCAGAATGAAGACTGACCTCCTGTATTTATAGTAATTCTGGCTAACTGCCTGGGCCGACTTCTCATTCTGGGTATCTGTCTATTCAGTATATATTATTTCTTCTGGCCGACTTCTTCTCTTGGAGGATGATAACCTAATACAATTTATCCTCTTGAGCCGACATGTCTTCTAGGGTTATTAGCCAACTCATTAGGGTTTCTTCTTGCTTCCCAGAATATTCTATTCTCGTCAGGTTTACATTTGGAGGTAAATACCTCCTCCAGCTACCATAATATCAACAGTATGCACCACACCTAAACACTGAGAAGTTGAAGGTGAAAAAGTTCGTCTATGGAATGAACTTCAATATGAGGGAAAGCGTAAGGATTCTAATTCCCCAGACCTTGCATGAAGTAATAAAGAAGGTTATCATTGCAGAAGAGGAGATTAATGGTAGTGGATAGAACAAGCCACTAAGGCCAACGAGATCTGTAGCTCCAAAGAAAACACCACAACAGTCAGTTAGAAGACCCGCAATAGTGCGTAAAGACACACCAAGAGGACCAGTTTTCACAATGCTTCGACGCCAAAATATCAACTACAGACCACCATATCAACCACCTACCCAAAAATAGTATAGATCAATACAAAAAAACTGATTGGATCAACACTTGAAAAAAATAGACTAGTAAATCCCTAATATGAAAGCAGGAGCCAAGGTCCTAAGAGGGGGTGTTGGACATGCAGAGAATCACATTATTGGAGAGACTGATCCCAAGAGCAGAAGGGATCTAGTAGAGCTCAGAGTCAGATGGCTATGGGGGATCTAGGAAAGGCCCAAAATATAGACGCAGTGGTGAATAACCGCCAGGAAGAGCGCTAATCTACGGTGCTTGAGACTACATGTAAAATTAATAATCAAAAGTTTTCAATTTTAATAGACCCAGGAGAAACTGATAGTTTTATATGTCATGCTGCATTCAAAAGATTAAAGGTAAAAGTTATTGAACACAAAGAATTTATCCAAGTTGATATGGCGTTCAGAGAAAAATAAAGAGTTGGAGGACTAGTGAAGGATTGTGAGATTGACTTAGGTGAATGCATAGCTAAGGTACCATTATATATCACAATCCTAGGATCATATGATATTGTGATTGGTATGGATTGGTTGGAGACACATGAGGAAATCTTAGACAGTAAGAACAAGACGTTATCTTTTGTGGATGACTTGGGACAAACAATAATTTTAGTAGGAAGGAACCAAGCAGTGTCCTTAAGATTTATAACTTCCTTACAACTTGAGAAGAGTATGAGGAAGGGATGTACATTGTATGCGGTATTATCCATGAATGATAAGGAAGACACTCCTAAGATAGAATCTTACCCTGTAGTGTTAGAATTCATGGAGGTATTCCTAGAAGAATTTCTTGGATTGCCACCTAAGAGAGAATTGGAGTTCACAATTGAAATCAAACTAGGTATTGAACATACTTCTAGAACACCATGTAGGATGATGGTACCAGACTTGCAAGAACTCAAAATGTACTTAAAGGAAATTTTGGACTTGGGACTTATACGACCAAGTGTATCGCCATGGGGAGCACCAGTGATAATTGTGAAGAAGAAGGATGGATCGTGGCGGCTTTGCATTGATTATCGTCAATTAAACAAAGCAACAATTAAAAATCAATACCCACTACCCAGAATCGATGACCTGTTTGACCAAATGAAGAGAGAAACAATGTTCTCAAAGATAGATTTGAGTTCGAGGTATTACCAAATAAGAATTAAATAAGAAGACATACCAACGACCGCTTTTAAATAAATATTCAAACATTATGAATTTATTGTACTACCTTTTGGCTTGACTAACTCCCCTGGAGTGTTTATGAGCTTGATGAACGGATTATTCCCACGTGAGTATTTGGATAAATTTGTTCAGGTTTTTATTTATGACAATTTAATTTACTCTTGAAACCAAGATGAGCATGAGGAGCACTTAAGATTGGTTTTACAATGCTTAAGGGAAAACAAATTGTATGAAAAATGATCAAAATGATTGTTTTATGAATCAAAGATACATTACTTGGGACACATCATTTTAGGAGAAGGGATTGTCATTGATCTAGCAAAGATAGAAGCCATTAAGGAATGGATAGCACCAACTAACGTACACGAAGTATGGATATTTATGGGCTTAGCAAGATATTATCGAAGATTTGTTGAAGGGTTTTCAAATATTGCAAACCCCATCACAAAACTATAGAAATAATAATAATAATTTATATGGACTGATAAATGTGAAGAGGCATTTCAAAAACTAAAAGAATTGTTAACCACCACACCAATATTAAAGGTATATGATATGGATCAAGACTTCTTAGTATGAGCTGACACATATAAGGAAGGATTATTAGGAGTTTTGATGCAAGAAAGAAGAGTAATAGCCTATGCATCAATGAAACTCAGAATCCACGAAGAGAACTACACAACTCATGATTTGGAGTTGTTAGCTATAGTCCATGCATTAATGATGTGGAGGAACTACCTAGTAGGTAGGAAATTTGAACTAAAAACTGATCATAGTGGATTACATCATATCTTTACTTAGAGTAATTTAAATTCCATACAAAGGAGATGGTCCGAGTTACCATGCGAGTATGATTTTGAGGTCACATATATTAAAGGAACAATAAATAAAGTAGTTGTTGCCTTGAGTCGATGTCCTCGTATCTTTTTATTTATCCCATTAAGAACAAATATACGAGAAAGGATCTTAAGTTTACAACTAGAGGATGATTGGTATAAGGAAGTAAAGGAAAACATCAAGAATTAAGTTATGCTTATACCTAAATATGCAGGATATAATTTGGATTTTGACAGATTATTGAGACTAAATGGAAGTATCTACATACCACCGAACAAAGAACCTATGTACCACCAAACGAAGAATATATCTATTTGACCTATATAGGATTTTCCACAAGAGCAAGGAATTTTGTTTGATCTCAATCAGATTCTTACCAAAGCCAACAATGCCATTTTACGGGTCGAGATCCACTTCACCAGGGAAAAAATCAATAGACTATCTCGGAAGGTATACAATTTCCATCTCTCACTCTCTTCGAACATTTTTGTTGATATTTGGTCCATCATTGATCGTAATTTAGACAACATACTTGGAGAATCAATCCACCATGACCAAAATCTCATTGTATCCCTACACCATTGAAAGTTGTGTGATGAAGTCCATTGAGACACTCATCCATGGTCTCTCCGGAATCAGTAAAGGTTGCAATAACCCTACTGTCATTCTGGTGTTCGTGTTATCTTGCTCACATATAAGGAAAGTGTGAACATACTCCTCTACATCCCACTTCATCTGTTCCCAAAAGTATCGTTTCTCCAACAATGCCATTGTTCTCCACTGTATTGGGTGGCTATCCCATGGCAAGTCGTGACATTCCTTCATGAGTTACCTCCTAAGGTTGGATGAATTAGGGACCTAGATTCACTCCCCAAAGTACAACAATCCATCGTGTATCCAAAACTTCCATGTTTTTCCATCCTTCACCTACTTCATGATGTTCTTTATTGTGTGGTCATAATGTTCTGCAACCATGGATAGTGCTCTAGATGACTCAATTCGACTTGGGTCATTTGAGTCTCTCTAGCATGACTTCAATTGACTAACGTGGAAGATAGGATGAATGTGTCACATGTGGAATGGTAACTCCAATCTTTAGGTGATTTCCAATCTTCTCAAGAACTTTGAACACTCCCTCATACCTCCATAGAGAGATAGATCCATCCCTTTTGAGGATGGGAAATGATCTCTATTTAGCTTAAGAAAGACCAACTCTCCTACTTGGAATTCTATGTCACGCCTACTACAATATGCCCACTACTTCATTCTGTCTACTGTTTCAGTCAAGTGTGTGTGAGCTATATCAAACCGATCCTTCCAACTCTTCATGAAACCCACGGTTGATGGATTCGTCCCATAACATCCTTGCATCACAAAATGACAAGTTGTGGGTTGATATTCGTTCATCAACTTGAATGGACTACAACCCGTTGTTAAACTCTTCTGTAGGTTTTAGATGAACTGGGCAACGCTCAAGAAGTCAGACTAGTTCATTTGATCCGCCTATACGTAATTTCACAAGTAGTCCTCTAGAAGTGCGTGATTCATTCGGTTTCCCCATCAATCTGCGAATGGTAGGATGAACTCTTCAACAACTTAATCCCCACAAGATTGAACAATGTTGTCCAAAACTCACTCGTGAACCTTGCATCCCTATTTGACATAATGTTTAGAGGAAGACCCCAATACTTCACTATGTGTTTGAGAAACAACTTTGCAACTTCTTCAGCGCTGCAAGGCATCTTTGACACAACGAAGACAACATACTTGGAGAATCGACCCACCACGACCAAAATATCGTTGTATTCATGCACCATTGAAAGTTGTGAGATGAAGTCCATTGAGACACTTGTCCACGGTCTCTCCGAAATCGGTAAAGGTTGCAACAACCCTACTCTCGTTCTGGTGTTTGTCTTATCTGACTGAAATGTAAGGCAAGTGCGAACATACTCCTCCACATCCTACTTCATCCATTCCCAAAAGTATCCTCACTCAAACAATGCTATCATTCTCCGTTGTTTTGGGTGGCCAGCTCGTCGTGACATTCCTTCACGAGTTCCCTCTTGAGGGTTGGATGACATAGAAAGGATGACTTAGAGAGGTTGGATGACTTAGAGACATAAATTCACTCCCCAAAGTACAATGATCCATTGTGTAGCCAAAACTTATTTTTTCGTCCTTTCCCTACTTCATAAAAATTTCTAATATTTTTTATTTTAAGAAAAATTATTTATAATTTTATTAAAAAAATCTAATGAAAAATGTGATTGGAGGGAGTCCTTTTATACACATAAAATATGTTATGATTGGAGGGAGTCCTTTTATACGAATATGTAATTATTATTGTGTAGTACATCTAAATAAATTAGGCTTTCGTAAAAGTTAAAAAATCAATTTTAAAGACGTAAATTAAATGAGTTTTATTATATTTTTAATTATTCAAGCTATACGTAAATAAATAAAGCTTTTGTATATCTTAAAAATCAATTTTAGAGATGTAAATTAAATAAGTTTTATCATATTTTTTATTATTCAAACTACACAGTTAAATAAATTAAACTTTTGTATATCATAAAAATCAATTTTAAAGATGCAAATTAAATAAGTAATTCATATTATTTTTTGTTATTAAATAAATTAAACTTTTGTATATCATAAAAATCAATTTTAAAGATGCAAATTTATTAAGTAATTCATATTATTTTTTGTTATTAGAACTTTAACTATTAAGAATAATTTTTCATAAAAAAATATAGTTGCATGGGAACATTTTTCGGCATTTTTAATATCTAGTTTTCAAGTTCCCGAAGTTCGGGGAGCTTGAGAACTAGTTGGGAATGTCTCCAATTGGTTGAGATTTTTTTTGGGAATTTGGAAGTTTTTCGGGAGCTTCAACATCAAAGAAATAGGAACTTGGGAAGCACTGTCCTATAAGAAGAGCTTTAAATTAAAATTATATTAAAATGTAAATATATTTATTCCTTTATTACAAATACATAATTTCTTACAAATATTTTCATTATATTTATTCAAAATATCATTATAAAAATAAGACTAAACTACATTAAATATTATTTCAAAAATTAGTAAAGTAAAAAAACTTAATAATACTCACTGTATAGTTGTGGATATGAAAAACTTTTAATGCATTTATGTTTTTCCTTCAAGCCCAAACTAAACATGAAAGTCTAATAAATCAATACCCTATCGAGGACAAGCATTTGCTCCACTATGTAGTTGATATCAACCAACCATATTATTGACTTTTATTGTATTTTCATATTTAAAGATACTATTTTTTTTTTTTCAATAAAAATAGAATAATGCTTCAAATTTACAAAGATGTTTAAAATTTATATATGCAAATTTTAATTTTAAAAATATGTTAAAATTGTATATATGTATTTTCAATTTTGTTTCTCATTTTCTAATGGAATATTTATGGATATTAAAGTTTCATTATTGCATTAAATATATTCATATAATTATTAGCACAAATTAAATTAATAATTTTAATATTGTAGTTGTTGCAATAGGAGAAACATTGTCCTCGATTAAACTTCAATTTTATTGAAATAAGATTTAAAATGCATCAATACCTCTATACATTGTAATCTAAAATATTTTTTATATATTTTTTAATATATATTATTGCTATTCTCAAATTCAAGTTTCTTGTAAATTTCCAACTTTCTCACATTTCGAAAATTAGTACAACATAGATACCTTCGTAGACTTTACCAGTCAAATCGCTGAGCTTAGGGGGTTCCTTGTCCCACAAACAAGGGGGTCTCATACACCAATTTGGTGTGCTGGCTTGGCCGTGACCTTAAAAATAGATTATTATTATTATTATTAGATAAAAAAATATAATAGAAAATTAATTTAAATTTTAAATTCTTAAAAAAATTCTAAATTCTTAAAAAAAAAAAATTAAAAAAAAATTTAAATTATTAATTTGTGTATTCAATCCTATCTATTTTAACCATTGTAAATTTGCTTTCCACCTTGACTAACGTTCTATTTTGATCTCAATTCTACATGATAAGGATCAAGTAGTGTAATTTCCTTTTTAAAATCACGAGTAATGATAACTATCACTGAGCAGTGAGATCTATAAACGAAAATAATTTTTTTTGCTTTAAACTTTATTTTGTTGTTTGTTTGGTGTTAAGAAAATATTTTTTTTAATTTCTTTTTTTCATAGGGAAAACCTCTGAGTAGTGTTCCATATTTAGTGGATATTAGTGGATAGTAAAGGAGATAAATGGTTAGTCTGATTACAGGGTTTTGCTTGAGAAAATTAAGAGAGTTGAGCTTGTGATCAACCACAAGCACATATACTAATGTTTGATTTTAAACCAATTAAATTAACTTTCAAAACTAACATAAACTTTATTTTATAGAAAATTTTACAATTTTATATAATATTATATAATATTGACATTTTTTCAACTTAACAATATCACTCTAAGAAGATGGATTCATTAAATGTATGAAAACGAATATAACATAAAAAAAACAAAACCAGAGATCAATCAAAATAACTATTTTATTTCTGTTGTTCTTTTCCCTCAAACAAAATACCTATTTTTATTGTTGTTCTTTTCTCTCAAACAAAATAACAATTTATATTTCTGTTGTTCTTTCCCTTCACACTGGACAACATAAGCAGCCGAGTGAACATCATCATATAGCATGGCATAGCAATTATCAATAGATACGAAACAAAAAATGAAAAAACTGCACCGTGGACTGGAATTCTGGACGATGTATTAATTCAGCACCCTAATGCTTGTTGCTTCATTAATGCAAAGCGGGTGTACAATTTACCGATCGGGGTTCCCTCTCTCTTTATATATACTTGTCACAATTTTGTAAATGAAATTTGATCTTGAGAATTTTATGATCTTTCGCACATAAACATATCCCATGCTAACTAACTCTATACTTGTCACAATTTTGTAAATGAAATTTGATCTTGAGATTTTTATGATCTTTTCGCACATAAACATATCCCATGCTAACAAACTGTGGAGACTTCTTAATATAAAAGATGTTTTGATATTTTCAACTTTAATTTATTAATTTAAAAAAACCTAAACATATTCCACATGTTATAAGAGTTTTGTAGCTTATTTTCCTTTGAAGAGTTTTTGTAGTTTTGCTCAACGATTTGACTGGTAAAGTCTACATAGGTATACATACCCTAGCTCCTTCTGGATTTGAACTTGTGACCTCCTAGAAGGAAATAAATGTTCTTAACCATTAAGGTGTTAGGCCTATAGAATTTTGGACAAGTAATCGAACCCATAATTTGGCTTAGTGGATGTGTTGTTTTGGAACTAACCTACGCACCCTTTCATGATTGACATCCTTAATAGTTGAATTTGATACCTCCAACACTTGTTTTCAAGTGACATTAGGCACAACCGACCTATCTAACTTCAATACAACATTGAAAGTTGTGAAACGCTAAGAATAGAACCCACAACCTTTCCACTGAGCGACATGCCTTTTCATCATAGACATATTTACTGATTGAAAGGTGTGGAATGATACCTACAATAAATTTATTCTCAATATCTCAACTATGTGGTGTGAGGAACTTCACTCATGAATTTGCTAGCGCATTGAGATTTTCAAAAATTAACATATTATGTACTTTGTTAGATATTTGGCTTAGTTGTAGCTAATCTATTAAATATCTCACTTCCTTTCTCATTTTCAATGGCATTAAAGTTTTGTGTAACCATCATAGTTTAGGTATCAAGGAGAGAAGGCCTAACATTGGACACAAGTCGATTAAAGGAAATTTGGTCCAAAAATGGGTCTCCTAAGGAAATTATAAAATAATAAGTCATGTATGCTACATCACATTGCAACATAATAATAAGTTTAGATTCTTGTGAACAGATAATAAATGGTAATAAATAATCATACAATAATAATGGCATGGGAGTGAGTTAAAAAGTGGACAAACTCAAGTTGATTTTTTTAAGAGAGGTAAAGTTCAACCTTGATTCACTTATTTTTTTGAAATCTCGACGATCTAGGTCTTCTTAAAAAGAATTAAAACCCTTAAGGGAAAATTTCCATGGTTAAAGTCCATCAATCGAGTGGAACTATAACTTTCGATAAAATTCTTAACAAATTTGGAGAAGAATTTCGACAAAAAAAATTGTTGAGTTTGTCCACTTTTTAACTTACTTCTAAATAATATATTATTGATATATAATTGAACTACAATATATAATTATACTCTATTATAATAATATATTATATAATAATGTATTATATAATAACATAATAATATGTTATATAATAATATAATAAATATATAATATAATAATAATTATTGCAACATTTAATAACTATAAAATAATTATATAATAACGTTATAATAATGAGGACTGGAAAGCTACTAGTCCCTACCTTATTATTATGTTTATGTTTAATAAAACACAAAAACCATAAATTGTTTTTGCAACTTAATTTAATACAAATTTGTATCAAATAAGTGAAGAAGCTAATCATAATGAATAGTCAAAAGTTGGACACAATCTCTTTGCATCTTTCATAAATTTGTCTCTACGTCATACTACACTTAAACTTTTTTTGGTTGTGACACAATGTGTGAATATTTTTACATGTGTGAGGTATCACATGGAACAAAACTTTACACTCGCATGACATATCGCTCATAAAATCACTTTTGGAAAGACACATCTCATCAGATGNTTTTTTTTGTGATATGTCAAATTGCAATGATTTTTTTCATGCAGTGTGTTGCATTGCATCAATTTTTTTTTTAGTGTGATATGTTGCATTGAAGAAAAGTTTGTTTAAGCGTGATATGTTGCATCACAAAAAGTTTTTTTTAGTGCGATATGTCACATTGCAACAAAGTTTGTTTTAGTGCAATATGTTGCATCATAGGAAAGTTTGTTTGAGTGCTGTATGTTGCATTGCAAAAAAGTTTGTTTAGTTGTGATATGTTACATCATATGAAATTTTGTTTGAGTGTGATATGTCACATCACAACATAGCTTGTTCAAGTGCATTATGTCACATCACAACAAACAATGATGTGATATGTCACACATAAAGAAACTTTGCCATGATGTGATATGTTGCAAGTAAAGAGATTTTAAGTGTGATATTTGAGAAAAGAGAAAACATGGAGATTGGAAATTTAAGGGAGTTTGATGTATCACACGAAAGTAAATTTTGGTGTGACACGAGGTATCATAGAGGTAGAAACTTTGTTTTGATCTGATATGTCGCACATATAGAAACTTTGCTACGATGTGATATATCACATAGATAGAAACTTTGTCGTGATGCAATATATCATGACTAAGAGATTTAAGTGTGATATGTGCCATGTCACAGAAAAAAAGAGTTTAATTTATTTTCATAAAAAATCACCATTTTAGTTTCCTTTTGTTTTCACTGAATGAAAAAGACTATAAAAGTTGCATGCTCATCCTACGTTTCGTATAAAATCCAAATTTAATAAATAATTTAGATAAATGACAAGGATGTGGATAACTAATATATTCTCTAAATTTCAAGCAGTGTAGTTCTATAACATCCAATCAAATTTTTAGGTTTGATACTCGTCTTAAGTGATTTTAAAATTAGATTTTGCAGTGTGTCCTTTTTATTGTTATACAATAAGTATAACAATGCACTAACTCTTGGTGATTATGTTATGATTTAGCGGTGTAGCAACAAGACTTTTTACTGTACTAAAAAAGATTTAGAGTTTAACATTCTTGTAAACCTTGTATATCACACCTAAAAAAGACTTTTGGTGTGAAACCACATGTGTCACATCCCTTTTATATTTTAGTGAGATATGAATTTCAAATCACACTTCATTTTGTTTGGTTGTGACATGTTATATGTATCACACTTCTTTTAAAAACATTTTCCCCTTTACTCCTCCTTAAATATTGTCTCATGCACACCTTTAAAACTTTGGAATGATGTGTACCATAAAAACCTTGCTTGGAGTGTATCGCACCTAAAAAGAGATTCCATGCGATGTGATAAAAGAGGAATTGCGGAGATTGAAAATTTAAGGAAGTTTGACGTATTACACCAAAAGTGAATTTTGGTGCAACACACATAACTTTGTTGTGATTGATATGAAAGATAGAAGTAGCATATATGGTACCTCTATTATTTTTTATGCTCCAGAGAGTATATCAGGATTAGTCATGGTCTCATAAGAAGAGTATGTACTGAGTACGTTGTATATGATTTGGAGAAACTTGAAAGTGAATATAAAATACTTAAATGTATTTCCATCATAATAAGGGCTACAATTTAGGCTGGCCATATTTTCATTTCATTCTGGAAAAGTGTTGGATTTATTTGGAACAAAATCTTGTTGTTTAAAATTACATGAATTAATGCCTGAACCAATCTCGATCCATGGAAATTTCTTGCACATATGTATATATTTATAATGGGTCCATGGAAATATTTTGCACAAATGTATGTTGGTCATTGCCTAGAGCTAATGGTGTAGTTTTCAAGGCCGACGTCATGTACCTGTTCACTAATCACACAAAGTATAAATTAGATAATAATAAAACAAATGTTTATGTAAATGGCTATATGGAAATTTTAAGTTTTTAATTTTTTATTTAATTTTGTTATTATTATTTTTAAAAGAAATGTCACATCTAATAAGGTCTATTTAGTCCAATCAAGCTCCACAACCAATCACAAAATAACCAACCAATTTTTTAAAAAATTGAAAAAAGTTTTTAAATAAAAAAAAATCAATAAAAAATTGAACTTAGGGTTTTTTTTTTCCAATTTAAGTTAGTCAAATGTGTGTTTGCTCGCCTAGGAAATTGTTATAGTAGTAATATAGATTATTATCAATATTGTGGAAGTAAAAATAAATAAATGACAATAAATATTATACAATAAACATTGGAAGTACTAATCATATAAAATATTTTATATTTAGTATTTTGAAAATATTTATGGTATCTAAAGGATTTCATCAAGATATTAATAAATAAAGGTAAAGTGTATATGATTAGATATTTTTGAATAAAAACATTATACATAATTATTTTTGATTTTTATATGTTTACTTTAATGATTAAATTATTAACTCAACTTCTAAAAATTCCATTGGTTGTAGAATTATTTTATATTTAGTATTTCAAAAATATTTATGATATCTAAAAGATTTCATCAAGATATTAATAAAGTGTATATGATTAGATAATTTTGAATAAAAACATTACACATAATTATTTTTGATTTTTATATGTTTACCTTAATGATTAAATTATTAACTAAACTCTTAAAAATTCCATTGGTTATAGAATTTTTGACCTATTAAAATGAGGTGTATATATGATTAAATATTTTTGGACAGAAATATGACACATCATCATCTTTCATTTTTATATGTCCACGTTGATGATTAGCATGGACTCAATTCTTTAAAATTCTATTTTTTATAAGATTTCTAATTCAATAAGCACACGTTTTCTTATTTAACTTCTTTTAATTAATATATTGAGAAAACAAATTATAAGTTTTTTTTTAAAGATTCATGTGATGCAAGAGCGTCATCAAGTTTAACCATTATAACCATTATATGCATAGGAGAGTGAAGCTTTGGGATGAATAATATTCCAAATCCTGGATTAACCTCTATCATCCAATCCCTAGCTCTCATTCCATGGTTGAAAATTTCCTAGGATGTTATAGGAGGAGTTGGATGGGTTTTTAAGGTCCTAGGATCTATTTGTTTCTCCCTCCAAATCAACGACCAATAATCTCCTAGGGAAGTTGTGTAACAATTATATATGCATTGCAATTTTTCAGCTTATAAAGAAAATGTGGATAATATGATCCAAAGATTTAGTTTTAACAAACAATTAAAGAGACACCTCAATGGTGTGAGCAAAGGATATTTAGATTCTTGAGTTGGATATTTTTCTAAAATAACTTTAGACACGAGCTTGAGGGATCCTCATTGGACTATATGTGCTTTCTTACAAGAACTCGTGATAGGGATTCTAGTCCCTAACATTCAAAAATTTATTTCCTTGTTGGGAATTAGAAATGTAAACTTAGTACCTTGATTAGTTCCTTCTGTGTATTAAATTCTTTCTTGATGCAGTTATGATGATCTTGCTATATTGTTTAATTCCTATTAAATTGTTTGGGCCAATGAATTATTGTTATTATGTTAATATAGATTATTGAATGATGTATTACAAGATTTTTGTGAGCATACATGAATTATGCATTAGATGTCATGGTTATTATAATTAGCACACATAATAGCTATGTACGTGACATCTATGCATACATATATTGCATGTGTACGCTAGTATTATTATGATGTATACTAGTTAATATAATGTAATTATTTATGGTGTGTGTGTGATGCTTATATATATATTAAAATTAAAATATATAATTGTTTCTTATTAAATTATTTGATTTATTTTAGGATTTATAATATTATTTTGGTAGAAAATATGATTTCTTTAGATTGAATAGCATTTAGTAATATAGATAGCAAGTGAGGGAATAAATTTACAAAACTTAAATTTGATTTAATGAAATAGATAACATGTAGACAAAAATCTTAGATAGCTTCTAGGGAAGGATTATTCTATTATAGATTACTTAGAAGGACCTTCTCGAGGAGGCTATGAAGATGGTGGGAGTGAATTATAAAGGGAAAATTGGGAGAAATAAGAGGGGGAACTACAATATTTTGGAAAATTATTGTGTTGAAGGGAAGGAGAATCCATGAAGTGAAAAACTATGAACTCTATGAACTTTGAATTGAGAGAGAGAGAGAGAGA
>JASDQU010737128.1:300000-332278 GCA_032191745.1 Picea mariana | reverse complement strand
GGTGTCATGTCATTCAATATACGATGAGGACTTCTGTTCTGCACATATATTACTGTCATTGCTACTTCTCCCCATAAGAACATGGATAAACCTTGATCATTTAGTAAGGCTTTTACGGTTTCTTCAATGGATCTGTTCTTTCTTTCTGCTACACCATTTTGTTGAGGATTAGAGGAACAATCAACTCCCTCCTAATCCCTGTCGATTTGCAGAATGAAATGAATTCCTTTGATGTGTATTCTCCACCATTATCGGTTCTTAGTGTCTTGATCTTCTTATTCATGAGATTTTCTATTTTTGTTTTGAACTCTTGAAACTTGCTGAATACTTCATCTTTTGTCTTGAGTAGATATAACCAAGTCTTTCTTGAATAGTCATCTATGAAGATTACGTAGTAAGAACATCCTCCTAGAGATTTTACTGGCATTGGACTGCAAACATATGAGTGTATCAGATCTAGAATATCCTTAGATCTGTTGTTGCTGCTTGGGAATGGTTTCTTGATATTATTCCCAAGAGCACATCCTTTGCAGATTCCTTCATGTGTAGACTGCAACTTTGGTATTCCTTCAACCATCCTTTTGAGAAAGGGTAATTCTTGATAGTTAATGTGAGCGTACCGTATGTGCCAAAGCTCATTGGGGTTGACTTCGTTGTGTACAAGAGCTTCTTCATTTTGTTCTAGTAGTCTATACATATTTCCTTCACGACTTCCAATAACCCTAGCATTCTCTATGCTAGAGTCTTTATGCCATGATATCACTTTTCCACCCACGAAAGCTATTCTGTTTCCCTTGTCTTCTAGGAAAGATATCGATACAATATTCTTTTCTAAACCAGGTACATATAAAACATTGCTTAAGTGAACATAGTTACATGTTTTGATTTTGATGGAGGCTTGTCCAAATCATTCCATGGGGTAAGTGGTTTTGTCTCCAAGTTCTAACTTGTACGAGTTCTTCTTCTCATTTAGATTTGAGAGTCTAGCTTGATCTCCCGTCATGTGCCTAGAAGCTCCACTATCGATTATCCACATGTCATATTCAGTTGTTCTAGTAAGTGTTGAGTAGTGTAAAAGACTGATCATTTCACTCATGTCTTCGGTTGACTGGTAACTGGTCATGCCTTGATCCAAAACTTCAACTTCGTAATTTATTTCTTCTGAGAGAGTGAAAATGTGCGTTGAGTTAGGGTGCATCTGAATATCTTATTTTTGAGCGAGATGCTCCATCACAAGGTGCCAGATCTGATATTAGGGTTTCTGCAACTGCTTCTGCTAGTAAACCTAGCAACAGTGTCTTTGGAAGCTGCTCCTGCTAGTAATCCTAGAAAAAGTTCCTCAACGAGCTCAATATCCTAGCGGCTATGCTTCCTTACAACGTTTAGACTAAATGAAGGAGATGTGGGCCTATAACCTGTTAGAATATGAAATATTGTGCTTGTTTTACCATTGACAATACCCTTGTCACCCAACCATAGGCCAAAGACACCCTCCGAGCACCTTGACCTTGACAGAGAAAATAATCCTGGTAGCAATCCAATAGCCAAGAGAGGCTAATGCACCAAGCAAGAAGTAACCAAGATGATTAGATAGTCCCACCCAAAAACTGGCACAACACCTTCTCCAGGACTTGTGCACAAAACTGCTGGACTGCAGTGCGTAGAAACTGCTCTCTGCAATTTTGAGAAGTGTGTATAATGAGAGACTGGCACCTTGTATTTATAGTAATTCTGGCAGGCTTGCCTGGGCCGAATTCTCCTTCTGGGTACTAATTAATTCATATTAATTATATTTCTGTAGCCGACATCTTGTCTAGGGTTTCCTTCATTTCTTTGCTTCCTTCCAGAACATTCTAATCTTTTCAAAGGTCACAATAGAGGTTCATACCTCCCGAAGCTACCATAATATCAACAATAAGAACTCCCCTAGCCATATTTAGTGATGACACAAATTTCTTAGAGCTTGGGAGCTTGTGAATGTAGAGCATGAATATCTCCCGAAGTGACTTTCTCTCGGAGTGACGTCGTAGTCTCTCATCACTTCGACACTTCGGAGTTTTAGAGTTTTGGACTGTGAAGCATGAAAACCTTCTGAAATAGTACAAGACCGAAGTAACATGTCTTAGAAGGAGAGTGACACGTGTTAGATGAAATCAAGCAGATGATGTGCCCCAAGGTGCTTGAAACGAATGCCACATGTCGCGACAGATGAATGCCACGTGTCTCTAGCTGAACACTATGTGTCTCAACAGATAACTGCCACGTGTCTTAACATATGAATTCCATGCGTTTTTGGAACTTTGACACTTCAATGTTCGAGAGTTTTAGATTGTGAAACATGAAAATATCTTGAAGTGGTATGGGCCCGAAGTGATGTGTCATGAAAAGAGAGTGACACATGTCACTCGAAAATTGGCATATGACGTACCCCAAGGTGCCTGAACTAGGTGCCACATGTCAACACCATATGGATGCCATGCATCTGAATTGATGAGTCCCAAGTGTCTTTGACACTTCGAAGTTAGGAGTTTCTGCATGCAGAGTTTGTATAACTCCCAGAGTAGTATGGGCCCAGAGTGATGTGGTGGCCTGAGATGAAAGACATGTGTCCTCGGCAGATAAGTGCCAAATTTCCTGACGTATAAGTGCCATGTGTCCTCGGTGGATGAATTCCATGTGTCTTTGGCACTTCAGACTTTGAGAGTTTTCTGGATGTAAAGCATAGAAATCTCCCGAAGTAGTATAGGCTCGAAGTGACATGTCTCTCTGGGACTTCAACAGTTCGACACTTCGTGGGTTCGCTCTTGATGTTAAACCCCACACTATTTAGAAACTATGAATGCACGAAAACCATTGATCTGAGTGACTTGTTGGATCTCCAACGTTGCAATTTTAATCTGTTTGTTCCTACAATCTGATCCCAAAATTAACATCTTTTGATTTGATGCTTTTTCCCATGGAAGCTTACTATGCATACAAAGGAATTGGTGGACCTGTATATCTCCTGCGCACATGAAATACTTGGTGGGCCTGTTGCATGCTCAATTAGTGGAAAACATGATGACAAGTATTTCAAACTCAAACTAGACATGCAATTATATTTCAAGGAAATCAAAAATAATTTGCGCAAAGAATCAGGCAAGCAAGACAATAAGGAAAACCAAGTTATTAAACAAATGGGAAATTGACTTGACCAACCAAAAGAGGAAAAATTTGATGAAGGCATAGGGAAATGCGAGAGGAGAGCAGGGGTGCATAGCTAGGTTACAACACAGACCGTGTTAGAATGTTGTGCTCGTTTAACCATAAACAATATCTCAATACTTCCACCCAACCATAAGCACACAACCATCCCCAAGCATCGTAACCTTTGAAAGATATAATGATTATAGAAGAATCACTAGACCTAAAGAATAACCAAGAGAGAGAGAGAGCGTACCTTTCTCCAAAGGTAGTGCACCAAGCAAAAATTCTCAAACCACAAACCAAGACCAATACCCAGCTACAGTCGCTGCAACTGGACTCTTCCTCTACAATTGAGCACCACTTTCTTGAGTGTGAGTGTGTTACCAAATGAGCTCAAGTGCCTTCTATTTATACTAATCTGGCCAGGTGAACATGTGTATCTTTAAGCAGGGCCAACCTATCCTTTTGTCCATATAATACTTCAATATTACTTATTCTTCTGAGTCGACTTGTCTTCCATGGTTTTCACACATCTGTTTAGGTTTTCTCTTGCTTCCAAAATATTCTATTCTAGTCAAAGGTTTATCCATGGAGGTTAATACCTCCCGCAACTACCAAAAAATCAACACTCCCTCTTATCTAGGGAGGTATTTAACCATGATGTTCCCTTTTGGTCTTCATAGCCTTGCTCGCTATGCCATGATCCTCTTGTCATGGTTATGCAAACCATGCTACTAGTAGAATCATTACATCACACATGGATACACCCATGTATACCTTTCAATCTCGTCTAGGGGCCACAACCTGATATAGAACACTAGAGATACACCTCGTAGTGTGTTACCATCATCGTCATGGGATACACCTGCATGACGTGCTCACCCATGGCTACACCCATGTCGTGAGTATCATCATTACTATAATCAATATCCATCCATATCACATGGAATAAGAACTACATGGTCTTGCAGACCGGTAGCATCACTAGAGCTACACAGGTTATCTCATGATCACCTAGATCATGTTACAAGAAACACCATCACATCCATATAGGTTCTCGACTGCGCCACTATCCTACCAAAATGTCTCACCGGTGTAGCAACAACTCGACATATCATACCATCTCACTAGAGTATCCTACAACTTGGCATAAATCCTACAACACAAAATGAAGCCTTTAACTTGACAAAGGGCCTACAACTTGGAATGAATCCTACAAATCAACACAAGGCCTACAACTCAACATGAATCCCACAACTCGACACAAGGCCTAGAAGTCGACATGAAGCCTACAAGTGGGCACAAAGGCCTACAACTCAACACGAAGCCCACAACTCGACACAAAGGCCTACAACTCGACACAAAGCCTAGAACTCGACACAAATTCCTACAACTCGGCATGAATGCCTACAAATTGAAACAAAGGCCTACAAATCATCACAAAGCCTACAAATCGGCATAAAGGCCTACAACTCGGCATGAAGGCCTACAAGTCAACACAAAGGCCTACAACTTGGCACAAAGCCTACAACTTGGCACGAAGCCTACAACTTGACACAAAAGGCCTACAAGCTCCTTCTTTTCGAATTCTTCCATCAAATCCCTTTAACTGATAGAATCCTCGAACCAAGCTTTTGTCTAGTGCATGTCCCTATGCATCCTGCAAAGTGTCATGAAACCTTGCTTCTTCTTGATCACTGACTCCCTCTGAAGTTTGACTTCCTCTAAGTCCTTTTAAGTCTTGCTTTTTTGTGGTAGCCTTCCTGGAATATGTAGGATAACCTTCCTGGAATATGTAGGATAACCTTCCCAAAACATAAACAACAAGAGAAAAAGTATTTCCAATATAATAGCATTTTATATAAGAACATATCAATTTCATGGTAATTCATTATAGCATTACCAAGGTGTCCTTCTTGAGAACAAGAAAAATAAATATCTCCTAGAGGAGATGTTAGTTCATATTGTAATTAAGTACAATAAGCATTTATATTAATAGTACATGCTACTAAGTATTCATTTTTCCTAGCATTAATAAAATTTAAAGGACTGCAATACTCACCTAAGTAACAATAACAAAAATATCAAACCTGATATACAAACCTAGAGTTTGGCTATTATTCCTCTTGAGTTTCTTTTCTTCTGAGACAAGTATTCTTTCCAACCTGGAGAGTGTGTTGTTCCTTTGAATGTATTAGATATGAGATATTTCTGGGTCTATGATTCATTGTTCGAGAAACACCCCTTTTCTTTCCATAGATTCATATTTGCAGTAGTTTCTTTTTATTGTTTCTCCTACTCCATGTTCATGTTCTTGGAAGCTCCAAAAATCAAACTCTTAATCCTTTGACGCCTGCTCTTCAGTCTGTGGTTCCATAATTTCCCCCTTTTTTCTTTGCAAGGATGATGTCAATCCTTGTCTTCCATGCTCTACCAAGAGACCATGCTTCTTTTTATCCATTCTAATTTTATGGAGGAAGTCATGATTGTCTTTAACTTTGACCTTGACTAGTCTTTTGACTTTGACCCAAAAATTCAACTTTGACGTTTTTTATGGCTGAGGGAACAAAGAGATGCGTTGGTCTAGGGTGCACTAGGATAACCAAAAAATAGTCCCAATACTTCACACAAATTTCATTGCAACTATTTTTGGCACTACAACTGGTGTTGCAACTGGCACTGTAACTAGTGCTACAACTGGCATGAAGGAACTGGCACTGCAATTGCAATTGTGATATAACGAGCTTGATAGAGAGATTTGGATATACCTTCTGATGGTTAGATTATTCTGAAGGTGGTGTGGTCCCATAACCTATTAGAATGTTGTGCTCGTTTAACCATTAGACAATATCACAATATTGTCACCCAACCATAGGCACACAACCACCCTCGAGCACTGTAACCTTTGATGGATAGAATGATTCTAGAAGAAGCACTAGACCCAAAGGATAACCAAGAGATAAAGAGTGCACTTTTCCCCAAAGGTACTGCACCAAGCAGAAAGTCCCAAACCACATACTAGGACCAATACACAGCTGTAGTCATTGCAGCTACAATAATCCTGTAGACTTGCACACCACTTTCTTGAGTATGAGTGTGTTACCAAATGAGATCAAGAACCTTCTATTTATACTAATATATCTAGGTGAACAAGTGTCTCTTCAAGCAGGTTTGACCTGTCCTTTTCTGCATATAATACTTCAATATTACTTATTCTGCTGAGCCGACTCATCTTCTAGGGTTTTCACACATCTGTTTAGTTTTTCTCTTGCTTATGGAATATTCTATTCTAGTCAAATGTTTATCCATGGAGGTTAATACCTCCCGCAGCTACCAAAACATGAACATAATGAACCACTATGTTTTTTCATCCCGAACCTAAATTCGAGCCAACCAAGTCAGCATACACCTTGTCAATCCCACCCAAAAAATTTGAATTCAAAAAAATGCGCGTGCATTATTAATAGCGTGCATGCACTCTAGGAACATGCACACACTATAAGAACATGCACACGCTCTTACAAATCATCTATTGTTAAAGCCCCTGCATTGATTGCAAGCGCATTCAATTTTTTCATTACCCTTTGCCTTCAATGCCACCTTTCATTTTATTCATATGTAATGTTATTATTATTATTATTATTTGGCATTGGGATTTCCTATTACAAAAAAACCATTGAAGATGCAATATAAGTACAATATATGAATATTTTATTACAGTACAAATGTTGTTGAATATTGACCCCATTTGTACGTCTAGAGTTAATTAATCCATTGGCATCATTGATTTACTACATTTTTATAAGAGTATTAGTCAACAATTACTCAAGAAATCAAAATTAACCATAATATATACATTTTTACCACATAATATTCAAATATTCACTATAATAAAGTAAGAAAATCATTAAATAATTATGAAAGAGAACTAGGCCAATAACAATTGAGTAGACAAGTAACTCGGGGATGCTTTTAGGGGCTAAATTTCACTCTTGGGATAATTTTCCATGGTTTTCCCAAAAAATTATTCGCTATTCTAAAAATGATTCGCCCAAATTCTATAGGATAAAATTATTTTATTGAAAAATCGCCAAAATTTTATACAAACTATATAAAATCCTTAGAAATTTGAATATTTTTACAAAAATATCGTGCAACATTTATAGTTGGCATATGAAGGGTTAGTAAGATTCACCAAGGTTTCTACATTTTAAAATAAATTTCCATCCTTAAAGTCATCCCTGGACAAGTTCATACCTATTTCCTAAACAAAAACTTGTGTTTTTACAAAAAATAGTGTCTAAGTTGGATTAATAAATATTAGCTGGGATATACAATCTGAGTATTTAAAACAAGACAAAGAATAATTAAAAATTTCTAACCTTAAGAGTACGTCCAAAATCCAATCTATATAAATGAAGAATTCAATGTGAAACAAGACGTGGGTCATATAAAAGAGGTTATTACATCCGTTGAACAATGACCAGACAATTAAGCTTTTATAGATGTCACACCTAAAAGAATTTTTTTGAAATTTATAACTTCCGTCGAAATTTGAACACTCGTGGACCACGTCAAAGATAACTAAGTCAATGACCATTAAGCACTTTCTAACGATTATCTGTATATTTTCAAGACCCACAACATTTGTCGATATATCGATGGAATTTTGTCTTCTTGTGATGATTTTTTTATCGATATAATGATGCATGCTCATCAATATAATGATGCAATATTAGTCGTTAGATAGATGAAAATTCATCACAAGTGAATGAAATCTCGTGGATATATTGACTCCCTTTCGTCAAAAAAGTGACAACGAAAGAATGTTGTCGTAAGTTCGACAAACATCGAGGAGCCCCCCCAAAAAATTGAAATTGTCGTAATTTGTGATGGTATGATTAATTTAACCCATATCGTTGTAATATTTTGTCTAATTTTTACCCCATATGTATTAGTGAGGAATTAGGGCAGTGCTCATGCAAGATGGCAAGCCTTTGGATTTTACTAGAAAATAAATTTCAAAGCAAAATTTGGGCCAATCAACCTATGAAAAGGAAATGGTGGATATTATACATGCAATGGATCTCTAACGTCCTTATCTATTGGGGCAATGCTTCCAAATTAAAACTAATCATCCTAGCCTCAAGTATTTTCTAAAACAAAGAATTTCATCCTTAGAGTAACAAAAATGGGTGCCCAAGCTATTTGGATATGATTATGAGATCATTTACAAGAAGAAAAAAGAAATGTGGTTTTTGATGCTCTTTCAAAGAAATATGAAGATGAAGGGTCTTTATTTTCCCTTTCTTCCATTGTCATAGGTTGGCTTCAAGAATTTCTCTAGGACTGGTTCCAAGACCCCAAAATTTCTATCTTTATCCAACAACAGCAACATGATTCTCAAGTTTCTTCAAGATACTATTGACACAATGAATAGATTCACTACAAAGGTCTCTTGCATTTAAGAAAACATTCAAACTATCCACTATGCTATCTAAGCTTCATACTTCATCCACAGCTGGGCATTTAGGATTTACCAAAACCTATGAGAAGTATTTTTTCTGGGAAGGCATGAAACAAGACATGATCTGCACCTTTGTGGGTCAATGTGATAGTTTTCAACTCTATAAAGGAGAAACATTCAAATCTCCAAGCACACTCCAATCACTCCCGATTCCACCTACTATTTGGAAGGATAGTTTCATGGAATTCATTGTTGGCTTACCTAAATCGGGCAATACACCAGTCATCATGGTTGTAGTAGATCATCTTTCCAAATATGCTCATTTATGTGCTCTTCAACACACGTTCACCACATCAAGAGAGGCTCAATTTTTTATGGATAATATATTCAAACTCCATGGAATGCCTCATTCTATTTTCTTCGACCATGATCCCAATTTCACTGGAAATTTTTGGCAAGAATTGTTCAGGCTCCAAGGAACACAATTGCATCATAGTATTTCCTATCATACCCAGAATGATGGAAAAACTAAAGTTGTCAACAATTATGTGGAAACATATTTACGGTGTTTTGCATCTGACCAAAAAACTCAATGGGCTCAGTGGTTACCCCTAGTTGAATGGTGGCACAACACATCTTACCATACTGCCACTTGCATGAATCCCTTTGAAGTGGTCTACAATAAAAATGTATTGTCATTTCTCTCATGCATGCTAGGTGTTTCCAAGGTTCAAGAGGTCAAAAATACTCTTATATTCCACAACGTCATTCTCTGTACCCTCAAAAAAATTTAGCCATGGCACATAATCACATGAAGCAACAAGTAGATTAGGTTCGTTCAAAATGTCAATTTGTTGAAGGGGACTAGGTGTGTCTTTGCCTGGAACATTCTAAGAAAAATTCACTCAAAGTTGAACACTGTCATAAAATATTCCCCAAGTTTTATGATCCTCATAAAATTCTCAAGTGATTGGGTTCTGTGGCCTACCAGTTAGCTCTTCCTAGTCACTCTAAGATCCATCTATTTTTTCACGTCTCGTACTTAAAGAAAGTGATTGGAACTAATTCCCAAACTCAAACCAGTCTCCCTAAGTTGGATGAAGAAGGATCCATTTGATTGTATCCATAATAAATTTGGGACCAACGTGAGTTTCATATCCATTAGTTCACCATCAAGGAATTTTTAGTTTAATGGAAGGATACACAACCAGAAGATGTCACCTGGGAGTTGGCTACCATTTTGTAACGATTTTTGTATCTCAAGACTTAAGGACAAGGATGTTTTTCAAGGGGGGTGGCATGTTAGGGAACTAACCTCCCTAACCCCTCATGTATGTATACTAATATGTTTTCTATGTAATGAAGATTGACATTATTAAATAATGCCTACAGAATAATGTGGACAAGTATAATGTAAGAAGACTTAATAGAAGCTTCCGCTTCTAGAAATATCTTCCTCTAGAATGTTATTTAGAATACAGAATTATTATAAATAAGAGTATAAGGAATGGGAAATTATTGTCTTGAGAATTATTGTAATATATCTCTTCTCTACTGGATGTTTCCCCCTCAAAGAGGCAAGTGAATTTTTCTTTCTATCAATAAAGGTATCAATGTTGGTGTTGTTATTCTCCATGTTTTGTTTTTTCATTGTTATTTGTAGTAATATTTGTGTTTCTTCTCTATATTATACATCTGGTAATTTACAGCATCCCTCATATGCATGTAAGGACTTCCAAACACTAATCCACATACATTAATGAGTACTACATCCAATTCCATTTCATCAATAAAATCGACACTTACCGTAAATTTAATTTTACATTGTTTCATTACCTAGATATTTTCATCCTCGTTTACCCATCCCAATAAATATGGGATAGGATGATTGTAGACATCCAATCCAATATTGTTGAACAGATCTATTGCTATGAGATTATCATGTGAACCAAAGTCGAACAAAGAATCTATCTTGGTCTTCTTGACCTGGATCTTTATGTGGAAGAGTTTGGTCATCTATTTATCTTCTCGGTGATGAAGCCTACTCAAAGTCACCTCCTTCTGGATTGATTTGCATAAAATATTATCATCCACATTGGAGCTTCTTTCAACCCGATTTCTTGATTCTGTGGATGTAATATTCTTTTTCTTTACATCCTTCTTACAGTTTTTCGGGTTTAACTTTGGATGTAGTTTCCAAAACTTTTCCTCAATGTGCCCATAAACATTGAAATGGTTACAATGGTTGTTGGGATCCTTGTAATGATGTGTAATGGTTGTTTTCTTATTATCCTCCCCCCATTTAAATTTTATTTTCCCCTCCTTGGAAGCTTCCTGGTGCTCTTTCTGCTTGGAATAACTTGGTTTCTCTTTCTTGTGGCCTATGTTTTCCATATATGGTGTATTTACACATGCCTTGTCCATTGTACTTGTATTGAAAAGAATCACTTTATTTAACAGATGACTATGTACACCCTCTAGATACTTGAGGAGTACATATGGGTTCTTAGGAGAGATACCCAACATGATGACCATCTTTCTAAACTTAGTGGTGTACTCTTATACACTCTTCCCTTGCCTTTTATTGAATTAATGCCAATGGATCCATTGGTCCTCTACATACCCAATAGGATATAACTAGGACTTAATGATGGTTTTGAAATCCTTTCACTTACTAATTGGCGGATCACCCTCTAGCCTAAGTGTAACCATATGGATTTCCCACTAGGTTAAAGCATGGCCCTTTAACTTTAGTCATAAAAATGATATCTTTTGTTCTTCATCTATATGGTGAACGTTGAAATAAACATCTAGTTGCTACACACCGATCTCAACTTGGAATGGATTTATGTCCACTTTCACTTCCATATTGAATAAATACTATGGAGGGTTTATGGAGCTAGAAATTGACCGCTCTTTCTCGAGATATTTCCATGACTCCTTTTTTGGGTCTTCATTATCTCCTAATTTCCCCTATAATATGATATCCAAATTAGAGCCTCCAACCTCTCCAAATAGTCTGATGTTTCTTGCAAGATCTTTCATGAGGAGGTTCATATTGTGTTTCATATTGGTGACCTATGCTTCCAACCTCATAAATATATCTACTGCTATATCTCGAGGGTTGTTATGAACAAATGTGTCTTCCATGGATAGGTTTTTTGTGACTTATCTTTAAGCCGATCATTGGATCCTGCAACTTCCCACAAATACCCAAAATAAACCTAGGCTCTGATACCAATATGTGTTGTAAACTTTCATGGATATTCTATTGGACATTTCATCACAAGAGATCTAATAAAATATTGAAATATTCACTATTAAGGTTAATTTTGTTTAGATATTAGATTCTTTAATTACTAGTTTTCTTCTTAAAATTTGTGAAATTGGTAATGTGACAAATAGAGAACAAAATTAAATACTCATACACCATTCACAAATAAACACAAGATATGACTACATAACTGATATGCCACCTCTATACAGACTCTTTGATCTGGCCGACATGGAATGTGGGGTATCTATACTAGAGGTTGGTCCTCTACCTCTCAATCACTTCATCCTCATGTTGAGGAGGTTGATCCCAAATATATGTGCCAATATCTACAAAGAAATAGATAATAGTACTAAGATAATTGAAACAAAATTTTACAACAAATTACATGTGCATTAAATAAGACATAAAACTATGCAACTAGATTTATCAAAACATAATGATAATATTTCCTCTCTCATATGATGGCTCAGTTTTGGTAAATCATATGTTTGGACATCCTCTCCAACCAATCCATGCGTACATGTACTATACAATATCGAGGACAAAATTTTCCTTTCTAGCCAATAAATCACATACATCCTTACCAACTGGAGAAATGGGAAACTTGAATTAGCCCTTCTTGGGTGTTAACTTCCCCCACATGCACACAAGTACAAATTCACATCAAGAATAGGCCTAGCAGGAAAGCAGGGTAATGCTGGCCGAGTGGCATGAACCCTCTCAAAAAATAGTGTAAATAAATTTGACATGAATGGGAAGAATCTCGTCCCATGTAAAATAGCACAACAATGACCTAACGCATGACAAACCTATATAAAAAAAATCTCTAACCACCTAATCAATCAGGGCCTGTACACTAAACTATCTACATAATACAACAAAGAGAAACTAATGTGTTTCTCATCATAGCTATATTGTGATAGTTTTGAGAGAATAAGACATGTGAACCCAATTTTCTCTCTACCAAATGAACGTATCTACAAATGACCACCATGAACCTGGAACTCCAAAAAGGAATGAACCTCTATATGGACATATCTCTGCACATATACCAGATGAGTCTCTCCTCTAACACCATGTGGTAGTTTAGGGAGCTGGGGAAAATCCTCCCCCCTCCTAGACAACCTAGTGATGAAATAAACATCCTCCTCCATGGGATGATACCACAGATCGAGACCTACCTTGAAACCTTATTGCCTATTGTAATGTAGGGGAAAGTAGGGAGTGTTACCAGTAGAACCTTACATAGCCATCATAGAGATACATATATACACATGGACATATAGAGAGACATACATAAGTAATGACATCCCAGAGAAGAGTTCTTTTATTATATGATAGACAATACATCACAATTACATATTTCCTCTCCCATGAAGCTATCTGAGCCTTCATGTGATTATCTATTTATACCTCTAATAGGAATTTGTAACTACTTAACTCCCTAGGTTGGTCGGTTAATAGAGACTCCAACCAACTTATACTTCTAACTACGTCAGTCGATCGACAAGCTCTAAGTTGACCATTGGGTCTAGTCGACAGGGTCGACTAGCCCCTACAACATCTCCCCCCAACTCAATTCCTTGCTCGTCCTGAGAAAGAGGGGGTCATACAATTTTTTTTTTCATATTTTGATTGCCATATAACAGTATAGAGAAGTATAGATGAAGAGAGAAAGAGAAGTATGTAAGAAGAAGAGAAAAAATATTTATATGGATGGCCGACTTAAGGTACTATTTCCGATTGTGTTGTTGTTCTTGGATTTCAACTGCTAGACTCATTAACTTCCTTGTTCTTTTCAATTTCTGTGTTGACCTTGAAAGTTGTTCGAATAATACTAGGGGTTGAACTCTTTGTTTGTTGGATGAAGTCGCACCAAGTGTTGATCGCTTGTTGAGCTTCGATATTTATAATCTTCAACTGGGAAATCAAGTTGACTTTATCTGCTATACTTTATGTCTGAGAAGTTCCTGACTCTTGATAAATTGTTGTTCTGCGTGTTGCATTCTACTTATGAGATGGATCAGGAAACTAGCTACCTAGTCTGTTTCTAGTTGCACTATGTGTCCCTCCTTTTGCCATTCCTTCTCCTGTTGTGATAGTTGTTGTTATATTGCTCTTTATTTTTCCAACTGCATGGTGAGGGATTATTTTAATTTTTTATCCATGGTTGGGTTCCATGACCTTTATATACTGTCATTTGTAGCCCTTTGTATCTGACATTTACTGAATGCATCCACAAAATGAGTTGGCCATTCGTTTACCACAGAGCTTAGTGCGCTAGCTTCTTTTGTTAATTTATGTATGTTTTGCTTGAATCCTTTGATATTCTATTTTTTTGCTTCTAAGACCATGTTCATTTGTTCTTGGGTTGTCTATACTTTTTTGAGTGCTAAGTCACGTTGTTGCTTGACTTCTTCTTTTTCTTTCTTCAACACCTGTACTTGTTGTCGGTAATTTGCATTGTTTTCGATCATTCTGTCGATCAATTCCTTGAAGCCTTCTAAGGGTTTTTTTACCTATGACATATGTTCTATCCCTTCATTCCTCCTAACTACTTCTCTACATCCTTCCAATATATTATTTTGTTCTTATTTTAGTCGTTCGATCTGGATTCCTTCTTTCAACACCTTTTTCCACATCCTTGTTGACTCTTTTGAAATAGCTCCATGCAAGTCGAAAAAATGTTTGTTGGAAATGGAAGTTGGGTCGAATGAGGTTTCGACTGATGACCCTGATAGATTCATTGTTTCATTCGTTTTGATGGTGATAATGGAAGACTTCCTTTTCTTTCATTTATCTACATATTTGGGTGTTTGGTCATATTTTGTTACCATTTGTTATGTTGTCGGGATGCTTTTCTTGCTTGTTTCATATTTTTCTTTGTCCTCATGTTGGTTGTTTTGTACCTCCATCTCTTCTTTGTCCTGGATCTCTAGTTATTCTTCATTAATATGCTCAGTGTCTATGGGATCTATCATCAGTAAAGGTTTTTCATTCTACAACTTTTTGACGTTCTCCGCTTGTGTGCTTGGAGTTTCATTTTCTAGCTTTGCTTCCTTATAATTTTAGTTAATCCTGACTTGATGTGCTTCAACTGATCACAAGAATTCTTCTTGTTGATTTGATGCTTCAAACAGATGGGATTCATTTTTTTGTTTTGGGATGGTTGGATCATCGACTTGTATTTATTCAACTAACTGTTATGGCAACGTCGGTTTTCTGGTCAATTGTTGCTGTACCAATTCCATGTCTATTTATTATACCGACTCCTGCTACTCCATGTTGATAGTTTATATCTCGACATCATCTGTCTCGATTGGATGATCTGAATTTGTGGCTTCAAATGATTCATTGATGATGAGTATCCTCTTCTTTTTCTTTGCGAGCAATTCTTCTATGATCGAGACCGATCCTACTGGGGGTGACTCCCTGGTGAGGTCGATTTCCATATCAAGTGTTATTTTCTTACTTGGTGTTAATTTTGGTCTTAATTACTATTCTATCATGTTCACTATAATTTTTGTTGGGCTAAAAAGAGTAGTTGTTCTCTCTAAATTCTTCTGCCTCTTTTCTCTTCTCGTTTAAATTTTCATGAGAATGCTCTTTATGTTATTCACTTTCTGGAAGGCCTCCCTCATTTGTGGTTCGACATAGGAATTGTATATCTTCTTCATGGTAGCATTTTCTTGTCAATTTTTTTGTATTTTGACTACGATCTTGGAGGTGATACTTGTCTTTTTTTATTTAATGATGGGGTCATTGAAGTCAATTCCCTCGTCCAAGTATAATGTTTCTCTCCATATCTCCTCTATGCTGATATCTAGTGATTCTTCTTCAACAACTTTCTTCCCTTTGTTCTTTATATAGAAAGGGAAGGATTTAGAGGGACAATTGTCAGAGCTTGTAAGTCTTCGACAAATAGAACTGTGTAGAGAGTGGCTCCTCTTTCTTCCTCTTGTTCCCTGTAGGTCAATTGAAATAATAGAGGCATCCCTGTATGTTGTGCCTTTGGTGGAATTTCTAAGATCTGATTGATTTGTCTTTCCAATTTTGTGAAGACTTCTTCCACTATCATCTGGTAATGTAATTCCTTTGGTTCTGGCACTGATGTGACTCCGCACCAAAGCTTTGTGTAGTTGAGTTCGAGCTGAAAATGGAAAGGTGATGGAAGTGCTCGACATATTGCTTGCTCGAATTGCCATTTGTGGGTACTATCTTTCATGCCTACAACCCACAACCGGAACATCTCTTCTAGTGGAAGTGAGTTGGATGTACTTGTATTATTTGAGGAAAAAACTTTGTACTTCTCCATTGTCGGGGTCTTATTAGATGTAAATGTTTCTTCTCCTATAGGCCCATATTGTTCCATTGCTATCCATATCATAAATGATGGAAACTTGATGGATCGGCTTGAATCTTGAACTTCCTTACAGTTGGATATGAGCATGTCGGCCAAATGTTCCACCCAACTGAACCTTTATGAACTCTTATACACTTGAAATATCTCCTCGACCATTTTCATATTTATGTTGGATTCTTGTCCTGCTGGTGTGAAGCATAAATAAGTTATGATGGAAACCCAATGGGATTTTGGGTTGGTGATTTTGTTGATCAACAATCCCTTATAGTTTTTGGCTGTCGTCGACCCTGTTAAGAACTGCATCCAGTTGTTAGAATTGGTCGATTTGGGTACCTTAGCCCCTTCCCTTGGGATTCCCAAGATTCGGTAGAGGAGTCCGCTAGTTATTTATATGGCCTCATTTAACCAGAGGTATCCTTGCTGATACCAACTAACAAATTTTTTTTCCTCTTCTTCTTTCCATCGACCCATGTTAGCAACTTGCGAGGCACCAAGGACATGTCAGATTCCTACTTTTTCCAAGAATTTAGTTTTTGCTTTCCAGCTTCTTTCCTCCATTACCCACTCTGTTAAATTTATCCAATGCTTGCTCCAGTATGTTTCCTCCATCTTTGCGAGCTAGATAATTTTCATTCGTATTTTCAATGGCGTCACGGTGGCTCTATCAAAAACTTGCCTTGTTCTTCACTCTTTTGTTGCATTGTTGACTTGACCTCTCATCCTCGGAATTTGTTGATCTTGGTTACTAGTTTCTAGCAGTGTTGGAGGATTTATGGTTTCGTTTGTCTGTTCACTTTGCACTATAATTATCTATGGATGTGAGAACAATAGTGAGGAAAAATCATATGCTTCATCCAAATTTATATTTTGTGGTGAGAGCGTTGTGTGAATTCAGTTGTTCTCATATGTCATTCTCTTCCGTCATGAATATTGGTGGTACGAGTGATTCAAGTGAGTGGACGTTTAAATCATTGCTTGGTTGGAATTCATTTACGTCCCGTCGGCTATTAATTGCAATATCTTGTTGTTGAATTTCGTGTGTATCAATATATTTAGCGGTTGTATGAATGTATTTACAACGATAATTCCCATCATTAATGCTCACGTTAGCTTTTACATGTCCTGTATTTAATGCTCCATCTATACCAACATCAGTGTTTTCTTGGTCGGCATTGTCTTGGACTTGATTGACGAGGTTTCCTCTATTGATACATTGTTGATACATAATTTGGCCGACCAAAGTTCTTGAGCCATATTTATTACTTGATTGGATTAATCTATGTCAGTGATGGCTTGGTTGTTTGTTCATTTTCCTGATTTTTACTGAGTCTGAATGGTGTTGTATTTTTCCATGACAATCTTGTTATCTTGATTTATGTTCATATGATCTTTGCTCGCCTAATTTGTGCTTGCTTGAACTATGCTCGCTTTCTCCTGGACTAGTCCTTTCACTGGATTCTTTTCTTATGAGTATTTGTCTTAAGTCAGTTGAAGGTGTAGAACGTCGAGAATATCTTCTGCTACATTGTCTCATGCTTGACCATGAGATGTTTTCTCTCTCCATTTACTTTATTGTTGCTTTTCCTTTAGTGTTATGGATACTCTTTAAACACTTTAGATTTTCCGTTTTTTATACTTGAACTTGTCTAACTGCCTTTTTTTGTTTATTAATTTTAAGAATGGTTTACTTCTTATAAGTATGATTAGTTATTTTAGTCCATTCATGTTGGAAACTCCCTGCTAAACTTTGCCAACATGGTTCTTTTCCTTTTATACATGATATTTATTTAAACAAGCCCCATTGATTAGTTTCTTAAATGGATGCCCCAATAACGTTCTGATTTGGACCGCTCCAGTTGGTCGAATGTCTTCCACCACATAAGGCCTCAGCCATGTTGTTTCCAATTTTCTAGGTTTTCCTTTTATACGACTATCATACAGTAAGACTAAGTCTCCATATTTTATATCATTTTTCTTTAAGTGATGATCATGCCATGCTTTTTTTTGTTGCTTATGAACCTCTTGGTGATGGATCAATATTATCCTTTCTTCTTCCATCTTGTTCAAGTGGTATAGTCGGTCATTCAAGTTTTTTCTCTCGTCAATTTTTTCTATAGTTGTGACCCTATTAGAATTAGTCCAAAATTGTAGAAGGATCACCTCTTTCTAGCCATAGACTAGCTTGAATGGATTTTTTCCAGTTGATCTATACGCCCAAAGGATTGCATGAATCTTATCATCCCAATCATCTTTATTTATTTCAGAGATATTTGTGAGTCCCTTATGCAATTTTTTATTAAAGGACTCAACTG
The DNA here is from genome assembly GCA_032191745.1 of Picea mariana. NCBI lineage: Eukaryota > Viridiplantae > Streptophyta > Pinopsida > Pinales > Pinaceae > Picea > Picea mariana. Next base: position 313,673 of record JASDQU010737128.1, on the reverse strand, counting down.
CCCCTTTTGCTTATGGGTGATAGGTTGTCATTTTTCTATGGTCGATTAAGAATTTTTCCAGTAGAACTTTAATTGTTTCTTTTATTAAGTGAGTTCCCTAGTCATTTATTAGTGTTAGAGGACAACCAAATCTTGTGATTATGTTCTCGTAGATTAATTTAGCTGCTACCTATTTGGTACATGATTCAACTGGCTCAACTTCTGCCCACTTAGTCACATACTCGACCGCAATAATTATGTACTTGGCACTAGTTCTTCTTTCCCTCAGTGGAAATGGTCCAATGAAGTTGATAGCCTAGATTTTGAAATCTCGATTAGGGTTTATTGAACTTAGGGGAATTTTATTTTTCCACAAGGGTCGTCCAAGTCTTTGACAACTATCACATTTTTTAACTTGATCCTGACAGTCTTTATGCAAATTTGGCCACCACAGACTTGCTTGTAGTACCTTCCTAACTGTTGTGTCCTCATGAAAATGTCCTCCCACTTCTCCTTCATGGGATTCATTGATGATATCCTCCCGTTTATGTTCTACTGCACATATTATTAGCACATCATCCATTCCCATTTTGTATAAGTATCCATTAATGATTGTGAACGGTGCAACTTTCATGGCTAGAGTTTTCTTTTTGTTTGTCGGGAGGTCATCCAGGGCCTTTCCTTCTTCTAAGAAATTGGAAATATCTTCTAAATCCTTGGGTGAAGATTAGAATCTGAATAAGTGTGCATCTGGGAGGTCATCATCTATGCCTGTCATATCTTCTCATGTTTCTAGTCATGACAGGTGATCAGGTAGAAACGTTTTTTTTCCCTGGTCGAATGATTACGTCAAATTCAAATTCCTAAAATAATAGTAACCACCGACAGATCTTGCCTTGATGGACTAGTTTATTGACCAAGTACTTTAATGCTTGATGGTATGTGAAAAATATAAAAGGGTTTTCCAATAAATAATGACAAAACTTTTGTAGTGCGAAAATAATTGATAATGCTTCATTTTCCATAGTCAAATAGTTTATTTCTGCTTTATTCAGTTTCTGACTTGCATATGCATTTGGGTGATCCATTGTGTCGTTGTATGGTTGTTCTAGAACTGACCCGACATCTACATTCGACACATCGACATGGACATGAAACTTTCTCACCCAATCTGGAAATTTGAGAATGGGTGCTTTGACCAACTTCTTACTGAAAAACTCAAAGGATTCTTGGTAGTCTTGGCTCCATTTGAATTCAACATTTTTTCATAGAAGCTCCTTCATTGGGAAGGTGATGTCTGAGTAGCGGTGTATAAATTTCCTATAATAGCTAGTATGACCCAGTAGAATTTTGATTTGTTTTTTATTTACAGGGTTTTTTAGATCAATGATACTATTTATCTTAGTCATGTCAATCTTCACCCCATCTTTACATACCACATGTCCTAGCAGGATTCCAATAGGTGTGGAAAATATGCATTTTCTAATGTTTAGTGATAGTTGAATCTATCTGCAATGTTCTAACATAAATCGAAGTCATTGTATGTTATTTCTGAGTAGACTATAGATTGTCCAGTCATCGAAGTATGTGTTAGCACTAAGAATCACCTTCAGATTGCATGGAAGGAAATCCCAATACCCATCAGGTTATATGTAAATGTAAAAGAGTTTTTTGAGGGGTCAAATGGATAAGACTCAAGATGATAATGTTCCAACTCAGAAATCAAGGCTAGCATGCACGAGCAATCAAGGTCTTGGCTAACTTCAGTCAGTAAGTGGGAGTAAATGTGAACAAAGGGAATAATTCAGTGAGAGGAATGTAGAGGTTGCTGTAAACATCAGGTCTCCAGACAACCTAAGGAAGAAAAACTCTTAACATAAGATCTTCTTGAGTTCAAAGTTTAAGGACACTAAATAAACATCATAATAATATTGTAATCAAACATACATCATAATATCACCACAAAAATTCATGTGAATCATTCAAAGCATGAACACTTTAGCATCAGAAGCAAATAAGTTGGAATAAGAAGATGATTTCTATTAACCAAGATGTCTCAAATCAAGTAGATAACCAGTTCACAATAACTTCATCAAAATATTACAGTATAAGGGAGCCTAGCTCAACCATCTGAACCTACTGAAGCATTTCATCTATCTATTTATAAGAAAAGAGGAGGCAACAGTTGGAGGTGCGAGTTGGCCTTCTTCCCATGAAAATCTCTAAGAAGTTATTCCCTCTAACAACTTTACTAACAACTAATGCTATAAAATGGGAAAACGTTGTTCACTAATCCAACCAATATTTGAACTAACTTTATCTCCCTTTGATGCACAACTCTTTGCTTGCCAAGCGTCCTTCCGGGGCATGTAGCTGTCATCATGCTACCAGCTACTGTCTCTGCAATCTTCCACCTCGTCATCCATTCATAAAGATGCTAGGTCGAATCTCCTTAATTCCTGGTATCCATTGGTAGTTCTTTGAGTAGTGCACTTGGTAGTGCCTATACCAAATTTCCTATGATTCTGTAGTGCAACCTCAAAAATAGGCAAGTAGAAAAGGTAGCACCAAGCCTTCGTGTCTTCTGTGAAAAATTCAGTCTCTACCAAAATTTCAGTAGCGAATTTTGGTAGCACCATCCTGGTGTGTCTCTGTGTAGAATTCGGTTTCTTCCAGAATTTCGGTAGCACCCTCCTGTGTATCTTGTCAAAATTTCTATAGCGCCATCACAATTCACAGCACCTTCACTTGAGCATGTGCAGAATGGGTAGCAACCTTGGGTATTATCAACACCATTATTCTTGGGTGATTCAACAATGTTATAGGTAACAGACTGGTGGAACATCAAAATAGACTATTCCATAGTGCCATAGCACTATGGAATGTCTGAGCTAATACTGTTGAAGGGATTAATTCTTTGTGAAAACCCAAAACTCTGAACATTAAGTACTACAAGTCTGTATAGCCTGTATAGGTGGCATATGTAGTGTTTCCTCAATTTCTTATCTTTGCAAAAAGGGGCCATATTAAAAAATGGAGCTCACCTTTCACTAGTTACTTCATTAACCTGACACTCCTTCTTGGAGAAGGAGAACTTCCCTTTGGCACAATGAGATTTTTTCCTTTAGCAGTGGCAGGCTTCTTCACTGAAGCTATGCTCTCCTTGGCTGTTGGTTTCTCCTTTTCAATAGTAGCTTCGACCAATACCTGCAAGTTCCTTTGAGCTATTTCATCTTGGAAATGTTGCAACTCTGCTTTGATCCTTCTTTTCTAAGAGTGAAAGTCTTTGTTCTGCCTATAAATGTTTTTGAGCTGCCTATGGAGAGGTTGGGCCTTTCTTGTTGCAAACCTTGCTAGGTCAAGAGTGTGGTTGTATCCATTCATGAGTTCTTTCATCTTAACTCTGTCACACATGGATTCTTCTTTCAAATGAGACACCTCCTTCCTAGCATCCTTGAGTTGCCTGATTAATATTTTGAATGTCTAGCTTCCAAGTGGAGTAGTGATGTGAATAGTATCAACATGTTTTTTCATGGTTTCCTCTTCCTACTGCATAGGAATTGATTTGTATCTCTCATTAGTCTTCTTGATTCATTTTCCTTTATTTTTCTTCTTCTGTACAAGGATTTATTATTTCTTCTCCACAGGCTTTCCAATGCCTTGGCCCTTATCTTTCTTCTTTTGTAGGATAGAGACTTCTGGTAGGGACCATTCTTCAACAACCTCTTTAGGAGATAATGATCTTATGAAAGAATTTCTGACCTTGATGCTGGTTGTTGAAGGAGATGAGGAGAAGTGTATCTTCTTCCCTTTCTTTGTTGTAGTTTTAGTAGAAGAAGGGGCCTCTTCTAACTATGGTGGAGGAGGGGGTGAAAGGTCTCTTTGTGGATAATGATAAGCCTCCTCCTCAGTTCCTGCAACCTCCTTTATGAAATCTTGATCTTGAACAAGAAATATGCTCTTTCTCTTCTTGCTAGTACCTTCTTTAGCAACACTGGTGGATGGTAAAGGGCTTTGTATCTGTGACTGAGGAGTAGCTGCTATATTAAAATTAAAGTGAGAAGCAATAATGAAATGTTCCCATGAGAGATCCTTCTTACCTAGCTCTTTAGAATCCAACATTCTAATCAATCTAGAGTGAAATATGCTAGTATCCACAGCCTTAGACTTGGATTGAACCATGTCTAACATCTTGCCTATGCTCCTTAGTTAATAGTAGGGAATTTTCATTTCAATTTTGCCAGTAAAATGCAGCAGAAGCCTTATATGGTACTGGTATAGTGTATTGAACCTTCCTTCACACGTAAAGTACCTCTAAATGATCTTCAATATCTTGTCAAACTGCTTGATCAGATGATTCCTTGGCACACCTTTAGACATATTATCAGCTTGATGTTCAGGCTTAAGGAAATCTTTGGCATAGGCTGTATCTAAGGCCATGGCTTTAAACCATTTCTCACCTGTGATAGGGATTCTTGTAGCAACTGAAATAGAGGTCTCAGACACCTCAAATTCTAGGTCCCCTACCTTGGTCTTCAGGCCATCAAAATGTAAGGAAAATTGCCTTGTCACCTCAGGATGACCCCTTTTCATATTTTGGCAGAAAGAGAGGCATCCCACCCTTCAAAAAACTTCTCTGGCCATGGGATCTACCTCGAATATATGCATGTATATAGGCTTAGTTCTAACCACCTTACCTCCCTTGTGTGACTTGTTCTTCTGATTCTCCATAGTTTAGTATAAGATATTTTAGGGCTATGGATTGGTGATAACCAGGAGGATTAAAGAGTCAAATATTCAAAAGGACAAGGCTGACCCTTTACAAGAATTTCCCTTAAACTAGAATGGTTGCTAGCTAGCTAGAACTGGCTATAGAAATCCCTCCCTGAATATGTGCAGATATGAAACAATGAGAAATATACGATGAAAGGATACCCTGTAATAGTCTTGGAAACTGGGTTAAAATTACCCAACTCAACTATCAGAGGAGGCATGGGAGAAACAATGTAGCTTGAGTAGCATCTCTAGGTAGCACACCGCACATGCAGATGATAGGATATGTTTGGATACTATGAGCTCAGTGGTAATGACAGACATATATATCAAACTCGATAGGTAGGTAATGATATCTACATGTTTGAAAGGAGGGAAGAAACTGATAGGATGGCGTGAGGAAATATCTCCTCCAACTATGTAGGCCCGATAAACAAAATTTTGAGTACTAATTATCCTTGAAATTGATGTGTAGAGGAAGAAAACACAAAATACTTGTGGAATAAAGTCAGTTCAAGGCCTTAACAAATCATCCTATGAATCCACCTTAGCATCGGATCTGGTAGCGTTTCTTCCAACTGCTCAGAAGTGGTAATTTGCGCAGCGCAACAATGAGTTTTTTTTTTAAATTCAAAAACCGTTATCAGAGGTCATAAATATGAGATCTTGAAAGCATATTTTAACTACCCCTTGCGCTGAAAACAAGGAAGAGATGACATCAATGTTGTAATCATAAATCATGGTAGAAATTGATGGACAAGAAGTGTGCTACAGAAACTCTTGATAAGTTGGTAGCACTTCATTTCAAAAAAATGATTGGACAGTAAGAAAAAGGAAAACAAGGCAGGGCTATGAGGGCATGAGTGAGGAAAATGGCATGTCAAATCAAGCTGTTTGTGGGGTGAGTCGATCCCAGTGACAAGTCATGAAGGGAATCAAAGATAAGTCATGAACAAAATGGTCCTAAGTCCAAACTTTGTATGAGAATCAAAACATAAGTCATGACTCAACACTTTATTTATCAAGGGAGCCTAAACAAGAAAAATTTTAAAAGGATAAATCAAAAAATTAAAATCTAAAGGCTTAGGAAAAGATGAAACTAAAGGCTAAAGACTAAAGGAAACTTAGTGTGATAACAATATGCAACCATGGTTTTGTATATGTACTCTTGGAATGCTTTGACCACTATTATTAAAAAATCTACTAGTGGCCCATTCTTTAGTCCGAATGGCATGACTCTGTAGGCAAAATATCCAAATTTTGACACGAAAAACATTTTTTCCTGATCTTCTTTTTCTATTACCACCTAGTTTTATCCTGAGAATCCATTAGTAAATGAATAACATTCATGACCAATGACTCCGTTTATGACTTCATCAGCAAAAGGGGTGGGGAACATATATGTTACAGTCTGTTTATTGAGTCCCCAGAATTTGACACAAATTCTTAACTTCTTTGGATCGTGCTTCTTTGGTTGTACCACCATGGGAATTACCCATTCTTCCTTGTTGGTAGGATAAATAATTTATTCTTGTAGCATTCCTTTGATCTCTTTTTGAACAATTAGTTTAAACTTATGTGATAACTTGTATGGTCATTTTTAATTGGCTTTGCTCCTGGGATCAGTTCGATCTTCATTTCACCCATTTCCTCTACAAGTCCTTCTAGGTCTTTGTAGTCACGTGAAAAAACATCTTGATACTCTTTTAATAGACTGACTGTGTTGGATGTTTTTTTGTTAGACCAATAATCACCTACTCGCACCATTTTTGGTTGGCCATCATTTGATATGTCAATTTTTTTCGTTCTTATTTCTACATCCATCCATTTTGGTGGCTTTGTTTTGTCAAGATGGCATTCTCCTTCTTTGATTTTCGTAAATAGTTTTGGGAAGTCATGTTGTTCTTGGTCCTCTTTGTTTTCCGTGGATATACTTAATAATGATTTCACATGATTCTACAATGTTGGATGGTCTTACTTCCATTGGAAGCTCTGTCCTGGTGATGTTGTATTCTCCATGTCAATCCTCCATGCAGTCGATATTTCCTTATTTTCTACCAACATAAAATTGAAACTCAATGTCGATCTTCCATCGACCGACATATTTTATTTTTCTTTTTGTTGAGCTAGTGAAGGACTTTATAGAAATCTTTTTATTTGACATGTTTCCTCTTTCAAGTGTTCCTCTACTAGATTAAACTCAAAGTCTTAGAAAAAAAATATTTTGATTTTGACCCAGTGGGAAGTGTGACCATAGGCTTCTTCAATCTTGTACCATTTTCTTGGTATCTCATATAATGTACTTGGGAACATATGGGGCCATATTGTTTCATCCTTGTATCCAATTATTCACCATTCTCTTTCGCAACGTTGAATATTTTTTGTTGGATCGTAGCCGATTTTGAATGTAGGAATATCTACATCTTTTGATAATTTATTGTCGCTAAATCTTTCAATAAATTATGTCAACACAGTATTCCATGTTTGTAATCGGGGGGGATGTGTTTCCCACCATCTTGCAGCCTGGCTTGTCAAATTTTCTACAAGACTTTGTGTTCTTCCTTGCTCTCCTATGGATTTTTATACCTCTTCAACATGGGTTGAAGGGGTATGTCATTCACTATATCACAAGGGTTTTCTTATATGATTGTCAGTCAGAATGAGAGTAGGAGTTTGTTGGGTTATTTTTTGTATACTTTTGGTACAACCTGGATTGAATAGCAGGTTGTAAGATGTTTCTTTAGAATAACTTTGATAGACCAACATTCTTTTGCACGTGCTTCGTAGTTTTCTATTTTCCATTTGTATAAGGTGGAGTCAGAATTATGTCTGATCGACATGGGAGATTCTCTCAAAATTTCTTCTTTTGCGGTCGGTTCTATATAATCTTTTTGTTTATTTTTTATCTCATATAGATATCTGGCTTCTTTATCTTCATCCCATGACTCCATCCATGGTTTTACTTCCTTTGGATCTAGGGGAATACTTATTTTTCTCCCACTTCCTTTCAATTTGATTGCATCCCTTTCTAGGGATATAGTTGCTTTCATTCATCGATCCCATGGCTGACCGACAAAAATTGCATACAATGGAATTCCTTTGACACGGTCGATCACCTCAAAGTTGACCGAAGTCGGTATTCCCATAATTTGCATGTCGATATTTCTCAGTATTCTTATTGTTTCTATTAATCTATGATAATCTAAGTTAAGGTAATTCATCGCAGGTGCTAGATTGAGCCAGGCCATTCGTACCCATGTTTCTCATGGTAAAATATTAAATTGCAAACCAAAATCGACTACCACCCGATTGACCATCATTCCTTTGATCTCCAAGTCGACTCGTGGATCGTAATATTTGTTATTATAAGAGAGGTGATTTTCATCCTTGGTTGGTTTCTGACCATCTTTGTATTCTCGTAGTATGTTGAGTAGGTCCAATAGCCTACCTATTGAATGTTTTTCTTTGAGTAGTTGAAAAAATTCTTGGATGGTGTCTTCATCTCGAATTCTTCAATTTTGTTGATCTTATGTGGCATTCTTGAAGAATTAAAGAGCTTGTCTCATTATTTTCTCTTCTTTATCTGGGTTTGGAAAATTGTTAGCCTTTTTTCTTTGGTAGTTTTGTGGTGGAGTATGGATGTCGTGTCATGCGCCCGACCTTGTAACAATATGTAAGTTCTTGGAGTTCCTCACCTCTTCTTTGGATACCATGTGTAGTTGATTCACAGTTTTATAGGGATAATTTTGTCGAGTACTATCGGGCAGTCTTCTAGAGAGTGATCTCCAATGTCGCATATGTTGCAGAACTTCAAACCAATTCCATCTTTTATAGGATAGTATGTTATTTCCTAATAATTTTTCCAGCAATTAGCACAATATGGTCATCCATGACCTTGACCTCGATCATGACTACCGAGATAATAAGCTCTTTGACCATAGTTGTTTTCTTGGTTGGTGGTTTCTGTGTGGTAGATTGTTCATATATTATTCCAATTTCTAGCATTTAGATGACATTTTGAAGTTTGTTGATTGGAAGATTCACAGATGTGGAACCACTTTGTGTTTTTTAGATTGAGTGGAAAATATTGCATATTATGTTCAATTAGGTATTCACATATGTTACAGTATTTATGGGCTTGTACTTGGTGGACATATGTTTTTTGCGTATGCTCGTTTAGGGGACAATTATATTTTGTGTGTCCGTCCCTAGTGCATGTGGTGCACCATAATTCATTGCATCAAATGAATAGTTTTTTGATAGTTTACTGCAAATGTTCTATATTTTCCTTAATTATTTCGATCGTTTATGAATTTGACAGGATATCGTCGTCCGACTCGACTCATTGTGCATTTTGTAACATGTCTTTGCAGTTGTTTATTTCATATAATCATAGCGAAGATTTGATTCTTAGCAATATCCCAGCTACATACCAATGGAATAGCAAGTTCTGATCGATCATCGACGGGATTTGACTTAGGAGATATTTGAATCTCTTGTCGTATTCTCTTACCAACTTTCCTGGTCTTTGCTTGATTTATTTTAACTTTTGAGCTACTAGATGTGTGATGTCCTGGATCTTAAAGAATATTAGAAATTTTTTCTTTATTTCTTCCTTTGAATGAGTTTTCTTTTCAATGTAGTTCATGAACCATGTTAAGGCGTGATAGCATAGTGCAACTCTGAATTGCACCCTTTTCTTATCCTTATCTGTAATATCAGTTGCATCCCAAAAATTTTCACATACAAACCAATGGCATTTTGGGTCTTCGTCTCCTTCGTAGATGGGGATGTGATTGAATCCCATTTTGAATTCCTTGGTGGGAACACTTGCTTCTCTTAGTGTTTGAGTTAATATTGATTTCAACTGAGCCATCGAATATTTAGGTCGGTTTTTGTCTGCATCCGAAAAAGGATGATACTCAAGGAATAGTTGTTTCTTCTTGAGTAAAAAATATGCATCCTCAGTTTGGGAACTTTGATCTTTATATTCAACTAACTGTCATTCCAAAGGTTGCGTCGCTTCCAGAATATAGTTAATTTCTTCTCTTGCTATTAGATGTGGCAGGGGGTCGAGTCGGTGAGGTCCTTGATTTGGATAATCATATTTTCAACTTCATTTCATTAAGGCTCGATAATTAATGCATCTCGTAGGTTTCCCAGGTTGTCCATTCTATCCCATAATATTGTCAATTGGTTGTCGATATTTATCTTTTTTTGGAGAAATTTTCTTATCCTTGGACTGGTTTATGGTGCGGGAGACATATGTAAATGTGGCCCATATTATTCATAGTCCATACTTTTTGTTTCGTCGACCTGTTGATAGACGTTCAACTGTGCATCATTGTTTCTGTTGGGTGCCATCGTGGTTTTTGTTGTTGCTAACTTTGGTTGATCTTTTTCTGAATCAGACTGCTCATGCGCTCTGAATGGATGACCCTCCCTTGACATATTTATATTTGAATTTTTATTGTTCCACTGGTTATGAAGCTCTTCTCTTTTCTGTTGTCTTTTATTCCATTCTATTTTCTAGATATCCACGAATTTCTTTCCTCTCGACGAAATTTAGACTTGGGAAACACTACTTCTTGTTTTTATGGAATCTCACAATCTCGACTGAACCCCCATTATTGACCCAACTTAATTTAAGTCAAGAGCGTTGGCCATATTTATTTCTTTAAGAATTAATCCCAAGATTCTCTTATATCTTTGCACTTTACGTCAAGAAATGATTCCCACCTTTCATCTATTTCTTGGAAGTTGTTATTTGGTAAGGGTGTTCCTAATATTGGTTGGTATTCGACGATATCACTAAATCCCTTTTTGAGAAGAAATTTATGAATAAGTGTTGGGGCCGTGCAAAAAAATCCGTCGTGCATTTCAATGTAGAATTTCTCTTTTATTTTTTAGAGGGACGTCTAATCTTCAAAGACTTGTTCTGAAATATATATTCAATAATTCATTTGAGCCAGTCATGTAGGTTAATTCTTCCTTCATTCGTCAACTTCAGGCCTAAATCTTCATTGGGTGTCAATCTACACATTACCTGATCTGTTAATATTTTGAAACAATGCTTATAGGATAGCTTCAATAAATATTTCATGCGTCTCTGAAAAGAACCGTGACCTTGCTTCGACTAGTGAGAGGTTATGCCTTCTTGCGTAGTTTCTGATGTAGTTCTCGATTTTTTTCTCCCACCACTCAAGTATGTCTTGTTGAGTTATAATTTATGTCCACTTCTACATTCCCAAGTTCAATAATACTGACAATGGAACCAATGTTGTAATCTAGGGGAAAGTAGGGAGTGTTACCAGTAGAAACTTACATAGACATCATAGAGATACATACATACACATAGACATATAGAGAGACAAACACAAGTAATGAGAGCCCAAATAAGATTCCTTTTATTATATGATAGATAGTACGACACAATTACATATGTCCTCTCCCATGAAGCTATCTGAGCCTTCATGTGATTATCTATTTATACCTCTAACATGAAGTTGTAACTACTTAAGTTTGTCGGTTAACAGAGACTCCAACCGAGTTCTACTTCTAACTACGTTGGTCGAATGACAAGTTCTAAGTTGACCATCAGGTCTAGTCGATAGGGTCGACTAGCCCCTACAACATCGCCCATGATCCTAGTGACGGATTAAATACTATAAAAACAAAGAGTTCCCCCTGAGGGATGTACCCTCCTGATAAAAATTCAGGATCCCAACATCCGTCAAAAGGTCACGTGTCATTTTTGAAATAGGGAAATGGAATGAATCCCTCTCCCTCTTCTCGATCTCCCACTCATGCACAAATGTGTGTGTCGCGACCTGTTTCTATTGATGTTACTCCTCCTCTCATCATCGCCATCTTTGATTCACATACAAATATTGTTAGGAACATATATATAGATAAAATTTAAAATTATCGTCATCTTAAAAATAATGCAGATTTGAAATATTGTTAATTTTGTCGCACCACCACGTATTGCAGCTGTGTATCTAATAAGTCACACCACTCTGATAGATTATTAAATGTTTTTCCCAATGTCATTCTCTTTACAACACTAGTGTGTTTGTTGGACATATGGGCACCACTAGGTTAAATTTATTTATTGCAACTGAAGTAGTGCAATGTGTTATTACTAACACACTGGTGCTACTGTGATATTGGAGCACTAACATTTTGTTTAACAATACATTGTAAAGGACAGGGTACCAAGGATGGGGCATCCAATGAGATTCCCTACTATACCAATTCATTCAATATTTGTCTTGGTGTGGTTCTGTAAACAACACTAGTGCATTTGGTTAAATGGTTGCATTGCTATGTTAAATTTTGTATATCAATAAGTTAGTGGTGTGGTTAATTAAGTGAAATGTACCAGTGTGGGTATGTTATTGGAGAAGTTTCACCAGTATAATAAGTTATATCTCCCTAGGATCTTCCTATTGATCCTAGACAGACAATGGGGCTAGACTTCTATGATTTTCCTAGATATGAACACACAATTCCTTTTATACCAAGAGAGGACATAGTGGCATACTTTATTTCTGTAGGTTGTCCTCGTATGTACTGGTTTTTATGAATAGGAGAAACACCTCCATAATTGGACAACATAACTCTGCAAATTATTCTTCCTCCTCTTACTTAAGACTTTCCTTCTTTATATAGATCCTTGGAAGAGGCTTGGGAGAGCTTATAGATCTTATAGAACCCAATAGAAACTCAAATGATGTAAGTTACTAGGCCCATTCCATGAATATACAACTCATCCATTGCTCGCCTCTTCATAACTCATCAAATATAGAAGGTTATAGGGATCATCACATGTTTCACCCTAAACAACCAATGATGATCGTCATGTTTTGTTCCCTATAGGTCTCGTGATGACCCTAAAACAAGGTACTAAATATTGAGCAAGATATGTGTTTTGACTTTCATATTATGTTGCATTCCCTTCTATCCTTGTAGGGTGGGTATTAAAGCTATAAAATATGCCCCCTAATGTTTGAGTCCAATAAATGAATGGATTTTCAAAACATAATACAATAAAATAGTGTCCATGTGAGGAAGTGTGAGGAGAGAGCAAAGGAGGTTCATGTAGAATTCCTGCAGAAACCCTGATAGATCTAGAATTCTAGTTAAATTGAACACAAACAATTTGCTGATATTCAAGAGATGAGAGTAAGTTTTTGCTCCATAAATCAGAGAATTATATTAATAAAAAATTAATATACATGAGCAACCATCCTCAAAAAGAAGAGAGGAGGTGAATATATAGAATTTCCAACATAGAAATTCTAGTAAAAAAAAGCTAGAAATAGCTAAAATAGGTGTCATAAGCTAAGGGAGACCACATAGTTTGACATAGACCAATAAATATACATGTCACACACTCATTAATGTCCACAAGAGTCAAGTGATGCGCATTATCTCACTTAGGCTCACTTAACTTACAAGAGAAGCAGTTCCAACTCACTTAACTGACCCGAAATAGTAGTTACTAATAATAGTAATGGAAAAAATCATTAATTAAGGAATAAATATCTCACTCAAAGAGGAGATGCACATTCCCCAATAATATATGAGTTTTTTCATGGGGGATTTGGAATAAATCATGAATAAATCAAGAAAATCAAGAATAAATCGAGAAAATCAAGAACCGGGAGTTGAGTCTTGATCTAAAATTAACAGTTTTTCCTAAAATTTAGGGATGACGCACCCTTCTTATCTATGGGACAAATTAGGTGAAATAAAGTGTAAATGAATGTATTAACCAATATCTAGGAGTCTAAGCTAGGTATAAACTAATGTAAGTTAGGTTTATGCTCCAACACCCCCCTTAAGCCTAACTGTAATGACAAAAAAACTTGAGTCCCGACAACTTGGCCATTTTAGGTACTCATTACATAAAAGAA
>JASDQU010737128.1:286305-299900 GCA_032191745.1 Picea mariana | reverse complement strand
TAATGCATGTGATGAACTTCCCATCTACGAGAAGCAACAATGGCCAAAACTAGTCGAATGGAGTCCATTTTTGCAACAGGTGCAAATGTCTCTGTGTAGTCTATGCCATGTACCCGTGAGTATCATTTTGCGACAATTCGAGATTTGTACTTACTAATCTCACCATATACAACAATCTTTGTTTGATATATCCATCGGCATCGAACAAGCTTTCTTCCTTTCGGAAGTGGAACCAAGTCCCATGTGTTGTTGTCCATAAGAGCAGAGTACTCTTCATCCATGGTAGCCTCCCAAAGTGGGTTTCCAGTAGCCTCAGAGTGTGACTTTGGATCTAAACCAAGTGAAATATAGCAATTTATTGGCAGCAAAGGTTATGTGGCAGCCAGGGATTGAGGAGCCCCAAAAAACTGTGATCTAGTTCTTCTTGTATCCGCAGGATCACCGACTAGTTTAACCGCATCTTGTAGGGTTTTCTCTGCCCAAGTTGGAAACCGAGTTGGAGAAGCCATGATCTGCTCCTCATCGTCTATATAAGAAACAAAAGGCTTCTATGATGGCTGCTATGAAGTTCTCAAAAAAGTTTCTGACTCCTCCTTATCAGTGACAACAAGCGGTTCCTCAGCAGGGTCTTCTGAAAAATCATGCAGTGATTCTTCTTCAAACTTCACACTTCAAGTTAGAATGAACTTTTCAGTGTGAGAGTCCAGAAATCTATATCCTTTGACACCTTCAGGATATCCAAAAAATATGCATTCAACATTTTGAGGCTCCAAAACCTTCCTCTTATCTGTCAGAATGTGAGCCCATGCTCATGAACCAAAAATACGAAAGTGCGACACTTTCGGTTTCTTACCGGTCCAACATTCAAAAGGAGTGGTGCCTTTGAGTGATTTGTGAGGAAATAGGTTCTGAATGTATGATGCACAATTAATATCTTCAGCCCATATCTTGGTAAGTAATGATTTCGACTATAGCATACAATTGGCCATCTCTTTTATGGACCGGTTTTTCCTCTCCGCAACACCGTTCTGCTATGGTGTATATGGCACTGTGTGTTGTAGTTGTATACTTGCATCAATACAAAGTTGGTGCACATCTTTGTTGACATACTCCCCCCCATTATCAGTATGGAGTATCTTAATCTTACACCTAGAGTCATTCTCAACAAGTTCTTTAAATTCTATAAGGCATTCAAATACTTTCGATTTTAATTTCAAAAAAAATACCCAAGTAAAGCGAGAGAAATCATCTATGAAGGTGAGTACATATCGAGCCTTACTGATTGAAGGATGTGGGAATGGGCCCATGATGTCACTTTGAATCAGCCCAAGAGGTGAATAATCTCTCTATGCCTTCCCTTTGTCAAACTTTTTCTCTGGATGCTTGCCAAGAATGCATCCTTGACATACACCGCTTGTGAATTTAATAGTTGGCAATCCTTCTACCATGTTTTCCTTGTTGAGTTGATGCAAGTACTTATAGTTTAGATGGCCAAATATTTCATTCCATAACCTACTAATATCATTAGATTGTGACAGAAATACAATGCTAATAGATTTAGGAACAAAGTGGGAGAAGAAATACAAACAAGAACCGTGATCTGCAATTCCATGTGCAAGCTGTGAGCCTGTGGAAATGTCGGTAATCACTGCGGAGTCCTGAGTGAACTCCACCTTCCTTCCAGAGCGAGAATGAGTGATATGATATATTGAGAGAAGATTTGCAGAAAGAGAGGGAACATGAAGCACATTTTTGAAGCATCCCCCTTCAAGAACAACAATTCCTTCTTCGCACACCTTTGCGGGTGTGGCATCTCCCAAGTAAATTGGGGATCTGGTGCTTTCTTCGATGGAGGAGAATTCATCTTTTGATGCAGCCATATGGTTCAATGCACCTGAATCAAGGATCCAAGATGATGGAGTGTATGTGACAACCATTAAAGCATGACCATCTCGTGCTCTCCCTCCCGTTCTGTTATCATCTTTCTTCTTTTCATTTTCGAGCACTGTGAGATTGCGTTGCTGCAATTGCTTAGCCATCTCATTGATAGTATTCCTCATGCAATTTTATTCGGGATGAAAACCTTTGGAACAATAGATGAAAAGTGTTCTTTCCTTCTTCTTCTTACCCTTAGGATCAAAAGAGTTATCTGAAGATTGTGCGAATCTCTCCTTCTTCGATTAAGGAAATTTACTTGTTTTTATCTTCTCCGCTGCAGCAGTCGGTTCTTTCTCCATTCCCATTGTTACCCGGTAAAGCCCTTTGCTTCAGAGGAGCAAAGAGATCTTTGTCTTCCATCAGAAGTAATTGAAAGGATTTAGAATGAGTTTTGTGGGATGAGAGAGATGATCCATTGCTACTTTCTGCACCTCCTAATGATCTATACCTGCAAATAAAACCATGTACACTTCACTAGATTCAATCTAGCTCTGATACCATGTAGAATTCCTGCAGAAACCCCGATAGATATAGAATTCTTGTTAAATTGAACACAAACAATTTGCTGATATTCAAGAGATGAGAGAAAGTTTTTGCTCCATAAATCAGAGAATTATATTAATAAAAAATTAATATACATGAGCAACCATCCTAAAAAAGAAGAGAGGAGGTGAATATATAGAATTTCCAACATAGAAATTCTAGTCATAAAAAGCTAGAAATAGCTAAAATAGGTGTCATAAGCTAAGGGAGACCACATTGTTCGACCTAGACCACTAAAGATACATGTCACACACTCATTAATGTCCACAAGAGTCAAGTGATGCGTATTAGCTCACTTAATCTCACTTAACTGACAAGAGAAACAATTCCAACTCACTTAACTGACCCAAAATAGTAGTTACTAATAATAGTAATGACAAAAATCATTAATTAAGGAATAAATCTCTCACTCAAAGAGGAGGTGCACATTCCCGAATAATAGATGAGTTTTTTCATGGAGGAGTTGGAATAAATCATGAATAAATCAAGAAAATCAAGAATAAATCGAGAAAATCAAGAACCGAGAGTTGAGTCTTGATTTAAAATTAGCAGTTTTCCCTAAAATCTAGGGATGAGGCGCCCTTCTTCTCTATGTGGCCAAATTAGGTGAAATAAAGTGTAAATGAATGTATTAACCAATATCTAGGAGTCTAAGCTAGGTATAAACTAATGTAAGTTAGGGTTATGCTCCAACAGTTCAAAGGTCAAAGAGTGTATGCAATAAAAAACCAAGGATGAATACATATATAGACCATCCCCTTGGTATACATATGAAAACTCTGAAGAGTATCAAAGAATGGCCTCCAAACAATACACTAGGAAATACAATGTGGATATATGACACATCATATACATATCAGGAAGAAAACGAGCACTAAGGAAAGTGACCCAGAAGTATTCAAAGTACTCATATACAAGTGATATACTCCATTGTAACTTCGGAGGGGATGTTATAAAGGAATGATGTGGCCCAAATCCCAAGGTCTTTGTCCCAAACCCTGATGGTATGAATCTACATCATGTGAATAGATGAGTTGATGTCGATCATGGTAGACATTGTCTGATTACCGATCATTAATGTATACTATTAACAGATGCGAGGGAATCCATCAATGAGAAAGATGGACCCCAAGGAACCTATTACAATCTAGTGAGTGTGAATAGATGATATGATGTCAAACACTCGTAGAATAAATCAATCAAGAGTCAATGATGTAAACCCATTTTTGATCACAAGGAGGCTTTCCATTGAGGAATAAAAGATCCTACTATTTGTTTTCTATATCCATATCCTAGATAATGTTCTGAGGTGGTGTTGGGCCCCAACAACTGCCCCTAAATTCTTACAAAATTTAAAGGGCCACCATTAAAAACTTGACAATTACAATGAGCTATAGAATCAATCTTTTTGAATAGTTCTAGACCTTGGCTTTCTTTGAGACAAACTTAAGACATTCACCATAGTATGAGACATTCATTACAAGAGTATATGTCAAAATTTAGAAACGAGCATAGAAATCTCAATTTAAACAAAAACGCTAATTTTTATCAACTGTTTACTTTTGTTTAAATTATGATTATGTTTTCGTCTTTTGTTCATTAGCAAGTTTGAATATTTTGAATAATGGTTTCAATACTTCATCAAATAATATCTTGGTTGGTTTCTCATTTTCACAAAATCATTTGGTGGGTTTAATTAATTAAATTCTTTTGTCATTTTGCATCTCATTTCAAAATAAAAAAATAAAAAAATAATTATCTATCATTTGTTTGATTTTGTGGAAACCCAAAATTAATATTTTTCTCCTCTCCATCAACTTGAAGCTTCTAGAATTTTATGATCATATTTGAAAGGAAAATATAACCAATGTTTGTTTACAACTTATAGTTAGCTTTTGGTTTAAATTCATTTTAAATGTATTGTTCTAGATTTTGTTTTATTCACAATTTTTATATTTAGGTTATTAAATTGGTTTATTTTTGTTTCACAGGTTTCTATTATCAGATATTTGATACGGATCTGATCATGGATTGATTTTATTATCTAAATACGTTCAATATAATTGATCCAAAAATAACACTGGATTGGTGCAAATAATTTATGAGCAACAACATATAAGATTTGGAAATGCATTCAAGAACACACATACAATTTTGCGAGACTAATTGCAGCCAAACCGTGAGGAATATGAACAAACGGTTGAAAACCCTTCTGCAAAATGGACCCATTTAGCTTACTTTCAATATTTTCCCAAACAAACGCGTGAAATGAGAGATATTTTTGTTTCTTTATGAGGAAAAATTCAGGTGGCGGAAATTTTTAGTGATGCCCAGACTGTTCATTCATTGCATAAATATATGAGAAAGTTGAGATCCTTGGAGATTGAAGAAATTCAGAGGAGGATTTTTATCCTTTCTTTTTTATATTATTTATTTTTTGAACTTTTTCTTTTCAAAAGGAGTAACAGATGGTTGGAATTTTTGGGAGAATGGACTAGTATTTTCGAAGAAGAATATGAAATTCCAGATTTCTTAATGGATTTTTTCCTGTGAGTAAAAGGGTTTTGTTTTCATTATAATATCTTCATATTCTTTGAGTAATTGATTATGCATTGATTTAAATTAGCTTTAGTCTGTTTTATCAATACATGATTAATTGCTATCATTTATGTATTAATTTTATCAATCTTTAAGAGTCTATTATCCCAATTATCTTGGTTTTGGTGATTGTATTATTCTGATACAAATCTTGTATTATATTGAGTTTATTCATGTAATTCGGATGTGTGAAGATACAATTGTTCAATTGAGATTTTTCTTATTGTTGATTAGTCTATTATATCTTCACTAAGAATCATGATTTGAAAGTTCTTTCTGAATTTTAAATAAGATTTAAATTGTCAGTCAAAGTGATTTTCATCCTGACACTGTCACAATCTTAGAATTACACAACCTTATGCTATAGATTTCTCTTAATAGATAGGTTGTTGGAGCAACGTTATACAGGAAGGCACAACCAAAAGTTCTCTTTAAATACTGGCCAATTATAGGTTAATGATTTCCTTTTTGTTTTGATTTTTATTTTGTGAATGTAAATTAACATTTAATCTTAAATACTTTGTTTATTTAAGTTAAAACATTATTATTTACATTCATTTATTTTACTTTTTTAGTTTCAAGGTTAAAAATATATTAGTAGTATGTTCTAGGTCTATTTAATTTTTCCCAAGATTCGGTTCTCTTGTACAACCTTAGTTTACAAGGTTTCTCATAAATCTCACACCTATTTATTTGTCTATTTTGATATAAAAGTGTGAATAGTGAATGTATATAGTAGATCTTTGTTAATGCATATTTAGTTATTTTATTTTCGTAGTTTATATTATATCCTTTTATTGGCTAACATAGTCATTAAACCCATCAGGGGTAGTTATTGCAAATGGCTTGGGTTATTTAGACAACCTCAGACCAGACTGTTCCCTTCCAGTTGACGATGTGTCATAAACGCTCATCAACAGGTGGAGAGGACGAGATCTATTGAAGGAGGGCCTTAATGTATCCCCCATCAATCAACTTGAAACATAAATTGAGATATGATGTGAAGAGAGAGTATCACCAAGTAAAACTAACATGGGGATTGGCAACTCAAAAAGTTAACAAAAAAAAAGACTCAGGATTAAACTTCTCTTAAACATATAGTATGACACAATGGTGACTTGGAATCAATACACAAGAGTTGGATGAATACAATGCGAAAATGCAAGAGGAATTGAAGCACTCTCCAATATGACTAGAAGAGTAACTATCAAGAGGAGTATATGTGACTCATATTACTAGGATGGCTCCTAAGCAAGCTAAAACTGAAATGTAATATGAGGAATCAAATAGGATCCATGTTCAAGGGTGACTCAACCGACATTTCCATTTTGAGAATATACCAATGGTAAACATAGCCCACTCTTTTCTTTTACCTTTTTGTTTTTTATGTCTCCTTCATGTTTTAACGAGCATGAAAGAAGGACATAAGCATGCTCAGTATGTATATTTTTTGTGTTCTTTTATGAGTCTAAAAAAGAGATGAAAGTGTTCTCGATAGTATCTTTTTCGTGTCCTTTACGAGTTCTAAAAAGATATAAGTATACTCATATAGAGAGAACAAGTGGCTAAACAACATGCTCTTATGTTCCAAGTGCATGGAACTGACCTAAAAAAAATTAATGCAAATGTCACTAGAAAGTGAAAGCCACTCTTAGTATCTGATCTCTCCATGGGTGGATGGATGGAAAATGGAGGTTGAATAATGCAAAAGGTGGATGGTCAAGGGATATTTCATAGCAGTAAGTGAGATATGGAAAAATAGAAATGTAGCGGTAGGAGGCATGATGTAAGAAGAAAATGCATAGGAAATCATTAATCAACAATAAAAAGGTGGGAACCCCCTTGGGATATGTCCAAAATGTAGATGAAGAGAGAGGAATGAGGCTCAATCACCAAATTGTGGTGGGGTTAAAAGAAGGCTCTCGAGCCTATGGGAAATCCATTGATGAGAATTGATTGGAAATCCAAGTGCTAAATAGGGTGCCAATGGAAGGTAAGCACTACCAAACAATTTACGACATGAAAAAATGAGGGGTTGATGTTGAAACCTGTCGAGATCGAACCTAAGGCATAGTGACGAAAAAATAAATGGTTAATAATGCAAGATGTTATCACAGGGAAAAACATATCCATGTATGCTAGTTTAAGGACACGTACCTCAAGTTTAGGTGAATTCACCATTTTTGTAAGAAAAGTCCCCGTAATCCTGTCAACACATGTAAACTAGATTCTAGAGGTCAAAATGCATAGTGCAATCTAAGAAAAGAAAATATTTTTGTATTTTTGGATATGATATATGAAAAATAAAAGGCACTCACACCACACACCTATGTACAAGGAACTACATACAATGATGATTTAAGCAATGCAGAGTCCATTGCTAGGCTCAGGCCAAGGATCTTTTTCATAATCAATGAACTCATGAGCCAATGTCAACATCATATGGAATATCATATCAGGGCCATGCCACATATTAACAAATTTCTACAACCGAAGATACTCATCTGGAGTTGTTTTGTGAGCTAGGATATCTCCTTTATGATGTCCATCAAGACCTAAAGGAGGTACAAAACACAAATATTTGTAGTGAGGGAGAGTAGAGAACTCAGTGGAAAGTTTCAAAAAAAAAATCTGATCAGGTGGAAAAGGGCCAAGACTAGGAGGAATACTCGATGACCCAACAAATTCCCCCAGTCCCAGATCAAGACTTATCAAGATAACTCTCATTAGGGGCAATATGATAGATGAATCACCTCATCCTTTGTATTTTCTATGGAAGTCCCGACTTCCAGAATGGCCTATTTAGAAGATAACTCAATATCTAGGAAATCATGTGAACGTGGAGAGTCAACAAATCATATGGGAGGACTAGGTTGATCACATTCCATATGAGGATGGAGGTGCTGATCGATATCAGTGGATACTGATGGGATTGTTAGATTGAAAATATATATCCCTGTGACAGGAAAAAATGCTCCATATGATTCAACATCCTTGAGATGAGGTACCGGTTAAGGATCAGAAGACCCAAGGGATCCACTAGTAAATGATGAAATGATGTTTATAGGAGAAAAATTCCCAATAAGAGATGGCGGGGGAAGGGGAAAAATACCCATGAGTGAAGGATATTTGACCATCCCTGCACCAACATGAATATAAAACTTTGGTATCACTGAAAAAGGGTACATTAGACCCCACATTGGATCCAAGGTCTGGGGTATAGAATACAAGTTGATAATCATTGCTATCTTCTCTTGATGATGGAAGTGTAAGACCCTAAATACCAATGAGATAATTGTAGTCATGTTGGCATAGGGGTCTGCAGGGTCAATAGGGATAAGGAGCCCTGCAGGCCACTCCTTAGTTATTTCTTCTAAATCCTCTTCTATGAGTTTGTAATAACTATGTAGTACTTCTTTGTGTTTGTCTCCACGTGCAGTGATGTAGATAAAATGTTTGTCTGTGTGGAACTTCACAAATGGCCTGAACCTGTGCAGGGTGTTCAACGTTATATGAGGGACAACCTCAATATCCCTCTTTAACTACAGGTAGTAGGTGTGGAACACCACGTTTGATTGCCATTGTTTTCCCATATCGCTTGAATATTATAGCAAAGTGAACTTCATGGCTAAGGGTTCAGATGTCTCTAGTTTAGGGAAGGTTTCACCTTCCATCATCTCCCAAGCTATGAACGCGAAGAGGATCAATAGCCAACTAAAATGGAACTCATAGCCCTGATTCTGAGATTCATGACAGTCTTGGTCTAACTGGTTCACTAAGTAGTTTGCCCCTGTAGCCCCTCCACACATTTCCCTATGAGGTCAACAACAAACCCTGTGACCTGCGTGGGTCTATTCTTTCGGACTAGCTTACCAACAATCAACTGGCAAGCAAGGTGCACTGCGCAATTATGGATGGAGGCTACCTTGTAGCCTTGCTTCCCCTTCTCCACATCATCGTATGTATCTTTAATCTTCTACGCCAGGGTGCAGTTTGCAACCTTCCTTGGGTAGAAGTCTGGCGGGTCTGGTCCTTGCATGCTCAATTCGATGATCTGATGGATCAGCGCCAGATCGATGATGATGCGTATGTCTAGCCATAAATAACTACCATGGAAGCTTGACAAAAGGATATTAACGCACACATTAACCTCCTGGTTCCTTCCAAAATGGGGTATTTTCATTACGTTCAGGATGGTGGACTGTCCAAGGTCCATAGTCCATGGTTGGGGAATTATCCTCGACTTCTTCCCCTTCATCCTAGTCAAATACCTATGAGGAGAAAGCATGTTTAAGTTCTTGTGATACCCTAGGTTAAAGTCATTGATATTTAGTGCCATGATCTTATCCGGCTGAGGCTTGCCTGTGCATATTCCCTTCGAGAGGTATGCAGTAACCAAGGTGTAGTTGATGTCCCTGGGGACACTGTCATGATTCACTGCATCGGATAGAGGAGGGATGTAGTTAGGAAGGATGGAAGGGATTAACTTCGTGTTTTCTAAATCATCTCGATGTTTGGTTCTTTTCTCATCTGCAACTCAGTATGGTACGGATCCACAAGCAGTCGACGAGGAGGCTTGCACTCGTCACGTCGATGAGGATTGAACTCCTGTGGACATCACTCTCTCTGCCATTAGGCCTATTAAAATTTTCTCTATTGAATTTTCCACAACACTGAGCTCATTCGACATGCATGCTCAAGATCGGATATCTCAGGTTGATGAACAATTTCTTAATGCAATAGAATGGATGGCAAGGTCTCAATAAGCACAACACAGTAACAATGAGTTCTCTTGTTGGCTCAGATGCAATTCTCGAAAGTGTGCCCGACACAACAATCGACAGGATAAGTAGACAACGATGTAAGGGATTCTTCCAATGGACAAGAAGCCTTCATCAATGCAGTTATGTCCATTACGGTGCCATCCCAATAGTCCGATGGTGAGGTTTCTCATCATAACGTCTATTCTAACCATTTGGGAACACCAATCTAATGGTTATAATACCTCCAACGGTCATATCGCTCTGCTACGACGAAGTGTCAATCTGAGTTGCTTTGATATTCTATCAAAGTTTGAATTTTGGGGACCTTCCTTTTGCAAAGTCTTCTCTGGAACTTCCTGTAATTTCTCTAACTTTGCCTTCTTCTTACTGAGCTTTCTATCCTTCTTCCCTGTGATCCGTGTTACTGGGTTCCTCTTCCCATTCTAATTCTTATCTCCTCTTGGCATAGTAACTTCGCGCTGTTGATGGTATTTCGTAAGGTCCAAGGTCAATACTTCTTCTCTGTCTGGGGTAGGCGCTCTACTTTCTTGTACAGGAAAATGTTTCAGGTCTTCTTGTGTTTTTTCAAGTTCGACAACTAGATTTCTGGTCCTTAGTAGCTTCGACTGGTTTTCTTGTTCTTCCAGTAAGTGTGTTATTCTTTTAGACATGAAGTCTCTTAGTTCTTTCTTTTTCTATTCTAGAGCTTCCTCTTCTTATTTTCTTTGGATCTGATCTTTCTCAATCCATATTTTTCCTAGTAACATAGCAAATGGGGCATTGTTCTCAATAAATTTAACAACCTCAAATTCTTCTTCCGTCGAAGTGCCATGAGCACTCATAGATGTCTGGGTAAGTCTTGCACATAGGGTTATCAACTTTCCTCTAAATAATCCTATTCCTTCCAATGAGGGAATCACAACAGGCTTTCCTAAAATTGCCCAAGTTCTTTCTATCATGACATTCACCTGTGTTTCCTCATCCAGAACACAATCTATGTCGAAGTCTCCTATTCTTTCTTCTATGCATTCTTTGTCTTTTAAGATGTCTGATAAGTTGATATCTCTGTGGTCATTCAAGGTTTCTTTCATTTGTAGTAATATAGTCTTTGATTCTTTCTGGGGTTCTTCCATGGTCTTAATTTCTGAGTCTTTCTCATGTTTATCTTGTTCCATATTCATTCTTTCAAGTTTAGCATCATTCTAGGGAAATCCAGAACTTCATGGTCCATAGCTTTACAACAAAGACAACTAGGTCGTTTATCAGGGAAATCCTTAGCAAGATGGTATGATCTTCTACAACTGTAACAAAGGGTTAATATTCTCTTTCTCTTAAATGATCCCAAGCCTTTCTTATACTGCGCACTAGGATCATATTAACTAACCTACAAAAAATTCTTCCTAGGATCCCACATCCATTTGTTAGTCCAAACATTTTTTCTATGCATAGGAATAACATATCTTTCATTATTTCTATCAGATCTACTCATATCAAATCTTCTTTCTTCTAATTGTGCCCTAGTTTTTAGACTAGGACACAATTTATCAAATATACCTAGATCCATAATTTCGAAACAAAAATTTCCACTTATCTTACCTCTATCAGAGCACAAAGCTTTCAGATCTTACCTTGTTTCTTCAGATTTGCCTCCTTTATTAGTATAAAACTTCATAAATCAAGTAGAACACTGCACACTAAAGCAACAGATCTATGCACAAAGCTTTCTTTCTTTTCCTCAATTCCCAACAATCACGGTTTGACGTCCCAAAAATAGAACAATTTTTTGGCACAGGGGTAGACCCAGGTTTCAATGCTTCAACAACGCACCAACAAAACCATAAGTACCATCCCTTTCGGCAAC
This sequence comes from Picea mariana, assembly GCA_032191745.1. NCBI lineage: Eukaryota > Viridiplantae > Streptophyta > Pinopsida > Pinales > Pinaceae > Picea > Picea mariana. The sequence goes on along the minus strand of JASDQU010737128.1, from coordinate 288,197 downwards.
ACCTGTGAAGTAGATGAAGTCTCACCCGAGGTAGAGGCAGGGGTGGTTGCAGGACTCCAATGTCTACAACCTTAGCTGGGACACAAATATGTGATTACAATACTCTAACAAAGCACTTAGTAGATGTCATTCATTAGTACTTAACCTTTGTCTATAGCGCAGATAAACCCTAATTACAATGCAACACAATATTCAACAAGATTCAACACATGTAAGCACTTAGCCTAAATAAATAGATCAGATCTGGAATTTATTCTCATTAACGAGCACTAAGCTATTATATCAGATGGTTCTAACATTCATAAAGATAACAACACTAAGCATAAATGACATCAAAGGCACAAAGCAATAATCAATATGCACAAAGAAGCCATAACACATGATATACGTGGTTCACCCCCAGATTGGGGCTACGTCCACCAACTCTTCGTCTTCTTTATTATCTTTTGCCAATCATCTACATGCACATAGCCATAAGGTCCTACTCTGCATAGGACAGGATCTCTGCACGCACCTCACCATATCCTCCTTCCCTGAGCTAGGTTACAACACAAATCCTTTACACAATCTCTTACAGTCACTTGCACTTAGCCTTGCAAGCTTCACACAATATGCACAAAGCATGTACAACTATCACTTGCACTTAGAACATCATCACACAGATATCTATATCATCCTACTCTTACATCGCCTAGACATCTATTTATACATTACAAAATGGGCCTAAACATGGGTAAACCCATGGGCTGACATCCCCATACCCATTACATAAGACCAAAACCCAAAAAGCCCTAAAGAGGGGTTGAGATTCCATGATCTCTGCTTCGAATTGCACTCTGTCTTCGACATCCTGTCGAAGTCCCAAAATAGGTCAAACCTGACCAAGGATATCCAAAACTTGGTCAAGGGAAAACAAGTCATCTCGTAGAACCAAGTGTGCCCGAGTATAAAATTGTACTCAAGAGGTGCGTCGATGACCTCCATGGCAATAGAGATAGTCTTACCACCTAAATTGATGAGTAAGGTGGTGACTATTCCATGATGCTAGAAAAAATGTTCAGCAAATGATTTTAAAAGTGTTGCAAAAGTGTCAAGCTTAGGAGATATGAGGGCCTTCCAACAATAAATAGACATGATGCAAGTTGAGGCTCCTTCATCAACCATGGTTCATAAGATGTTTTTCCCCATCGATCACACTTTGATCTAGAAGGAGAATTGATGGGAGAGCCTATTAGTAACCTAATCAGAATTAAAGGTTATCATACTCGACCTTAAGGGATAAACCCCACCTATAATATAAAACAAGGATTTTTGTTGCACTAGGTGACTTTGGATGATTTTGAGCGCTGACATGGAGCAAGGTGTCTGGGCCAAGTCTTCCACAACATTGTAGTTGTGGGTGGCTCGTGTGTTGGTATTATGTGTTGTTCGTCAAAGAACACCCTTCTAGGGGAAAAGTGGCGTAATCAAAGTATGGATTCTCAATATTAAGAGAGCTACCAAGATGGGAATAAAATGTTGACTCATTAACAATAGGAGTAGTCTCAAAATTTTCATAAGTGTTGGATTTCATTTGAAAATTGACCATTTTTTCACCCATGAAAATAGAATAATTCGAGGAAGACCCCTCATGATGAGGGTTACCTTCCATTCCCCCTTGCATAGGGACAATATTTGATGCAACCATGTGTTGGGGTTGAGGGGGGAAAGGATGGGTTGAAACAATAGGTTGTGAGGGGGCCATTTGTTGTGCCAAATAATGATATATTTCATCCTTCTTGGGACAATGGTGAGTAGGTTAGTCCTCCACAAAAATCATGTAGGGGAACCAAATCTTATTTTTCTATTTGGTTCCCCTCTCCTGATTATTTTGGGTAGAAGCAATCCCTTTC
>JASDQU010737128.1:247622-286185 GCA_032191745.1 Picea mariana | reverse complement strand
AAAAAATTGACAAGTGTGATGAAATATCCATGTGACCCATTTGTTCAATTAACTAGTGCACATAAGCATGGTAAACAAAACCAACTACACCATCAACATCAGGTCCTAGGTTTGGTTTCATTGGATCTATCAATGTCCTAGGATCATGAGGGATAATGTCATAAAGAGTACCCGATTGTGAATTGATAAAATCTAAGTGTTGAGAATACAGAATGGCTTTCTCCTCAATAGCCATTATCCTTAGTGATGGTTGGAAGGAGGGATTTTGTGAACCACTCCATCAAGAGCTTATATGGGATCTTGGTCTTGATCATCAAACGCCTTTGTCGCCACTCCTATATATGATCGTAAATGTGGGTGGTGGTATCTTGGCATAGTGATGTCAAGAGCTTCGTTCCTATATCATATTGAATGGGTAGTTGTTAATGCATTAGAAATTCTATTTCCAAGTAATTGAATACTTTGAAGGAATCACCTTGTAATTCAATATACCACTTAACATCACTTCTAGTCGGGAACATCTGGAAAATATGCAGCCTCACACTATCATCCATCAAGGAATTGGATGAGCACCACAAGTGATATGTCATGATGTGTGTGGAGGGGTATTATCCCATCTTTTTTATCAATTTTTGTCATGTTTGATGGTATATTTCCAAGCATGGTTGAGCATGAAGGGTTGTGGGAAATAGGGTAATTTTTTAACTGCGATAAATAAGGTAGATATAATGTCACAAGGAATGGAAACAACATATGAGAAAATGAATACTGGGAGGGAGATGAAGCCACTATTGTCCCAGATGAACCTTGTGGTGCCCTTATGTTCATACTACCAAAAGGTTGATGAGTTGTTTTGAAAGAGTGAGTGCCCCCAGGGATGGTGGCATTTCCAAGGTCATGACTACTCCTTGGACTAGACATTCCCCCAAGGATATTACCCCTAGGGATAGGAGTAGACCCTCCAAGAATTTTTTTCCCAAAATTTAGTCCCAGGGAAGACCCTTTGGAACCTGAGCTATTGATAAAGGGAAATCCTCCCCATCATGAAACATTACCCCTCAGGGATGTTCCCCTAAGGAAAATTTTGTTAAACCATTGGAATTTAAAGTCTTCTGACATACTAATGCCCCCATCCTGACTAGAGACAACCCCAAAACCACTAGGAATTTCCCACCCAAAAGTTATACCCACACCTGATGATGTCGGTCCACTCATATGAATGGTGGAGGTAGAAGTAATTCCACCTCCCATGCTGAAACTAAGGCTCGCCCCCCCACTAGAAAAATATCCAGAAGTGCGAATTGGATTAGAAGGGATGAGAATTGGAATTCTAGCTATACTGATTGATGGAAAGGAAGATACGGTCAAGGTCCAACAAATAGAGGGACTTGTAGAAAATGCCATAGACGGTGTAGATCCAATGGTGCTAAGATAAGGTAATGTGGACATCACTAGGAGGCCCCCAATACCACTTGAGGATGGGCTTGATGGCTCAGCTACACTAGATGAAACACTTGGTCCTGACATGGTGTAAGGATTTATGAATAAATAAAAAGGCTCATGAAAATCTCCCCTACATGTATAAGTAGAGGTGCTTTTGGATTAGTTAAAGGAGGGCTAATTTTTTGCGGAGGACTTTTGTCGACCACTTCCACTTCAACCAAACCAATCTCTGTGAACCAAATATAAGACCCTTTGAATTATTTCTCACCTACTCTGTGCCTCTTGAGAGGTGGTTTTACCTCTGTGATGGGTTCTAGTCCTCACAATTGATGGGACAGGAACAATAATTTAGCCACAGTGAAAATAATAGGTGTAAATAAAAAAAAAATTGAACCTAAGCACGATCTAGACTCAGAATCAAAGAGTACACCCCTATCAAAATATAGGAAAAACCAATGGATAAGGGGGCCTTCTCAGAATCAAAGCTCTAGGGGAGATGAGGTCCCCACAAGATTGCATAGAAAAGGTATGAGGAGAAATTATGACGATCTACATGAAACATCCCTAACCAGTGCAAGCACCCTTTATTAAGGAGGCCAACCTCTGGGGGGAATAATACTATGAACAAACATCTTCCCCATGTACTACAAGAAAATCCCACCTGAAGTCGCATATGTTGGCTTCCTAGGAAAGGTCACTAAGGCTGCCACCTCACAATAAATGATTGGGTGAACAATCGCAAGTCCAACCACACATAATGATAGGGTAATTATGCTTGAATATCCAAAGGTGCTACCTCACATAGAGGCTTAACACCAATGGAACCCCCATATACGTAGTAGTCGAAATGATACTGCAAACACCACAACAATAATAGAGGGTTAAGCTCCTTACTTGCCCTGATGTGACCTCATGCTTAACTCTTGCGTTAGAGGGGCATCCCGACACACTGGTTGTAAAAATGGATTTTCACTCTTTAATGATTCCTAGGTTTCATTTTTGTGGCCTTGGAGAGTTCACTCTCCATTCCTATTCCATCTTCCTAAACATGTCTAATGTTGGTTCACTATCAAAGAAAATATTCTAATATATTTTAGATTACACAATTATTTTTATGGTTGTTACTTATGTCAAAGGGAAACAAATGAAACTTTTTGTGATTTTTTTTACTCTTGACCCAACTAAGCAATGTAAAGATGCCAATGCAATTTGTTTAGTTCAATTAATTCTAGATATGGATTTACGTACATAAGTATCATCACATCAAGTACATAGTACACCAGAGTTTGCGTGGAAACCCAAATGGGAGAAAACCACATAATGCTTTCTTATATATCAAATAATACATTCATTGGAAGCACCAACTTCCCAATTCTCCAGTTGCAACTGGAAGGAGGCTATGACCCCCTATTTACAATATCCAACCTGAAGGAATATACAACTCCCCGAGTTCTCTAGCTCCAACCAGAATAAGGCTACAACCCCCTAATTCTCAGGATCCAACCTGAAGGAAGCTCCACCTCCTTGTGTTCTTCGACACTAGTCAGAAGGAGGATACAACCCCCATTTCCTTGCCCCATATTGCCATGCTTAAATATAAATGTAGAGCAACTTTCATTGCCATTGTCACTTTGACTATCACTGTCACTGCCACTATCACTTTCATTGCCACTGTCCCTGTCACATCAACCTTTAACCTGCCAACATGTCATTGTATCCAACCTGCTATTATCAACCTATCACATCAACTTGTCCAACCTATCACTATTACTAATAGTCAACATATCCTCTCACATGGATCATATACCAAGGAAACCTCTCAACTAGATGTCCAAAATCAACAACACATTCCTCTACCAAGCATGTACCAAGATCACCAATATACCATCACAAGATATGTGTTCAAATCATCAACCATGTACCACAACAAGTGCATCAACCATGCACCAACACCTATACCAAAACAATTGCATCAACCATGCACCAACACTTGTATCATGTACCTCAACCATAAACCATGTACATGATCACCTGTACCATACCATGTACCAACCATGCACATCAACCATGTACACCAACACCTATACCATACCATGCGCCAACCATGCACATCGACCATGTACATCAATACATGTACCATAGCATGTACTATACCATGTGCCAACCATGCACATCAACCATGTACATCAACAATGTACATCAATACTTGTACCATATACCTTAATCATCAACCATGTACCATACCAAGTACATCAACCATGTACTATACCAAGTACATCAACCATGTATCATCTCATATATCAACCATGTACCATAAATTCATATACCAAGAGATGTGCCTCAACCATATACCATACACCATGTACCACAAGATATACCAAGCAAATACTATCAATGGTGTACCTCAACCATGTATCAATATCACCAAGAGATGTATCTCATACATGTGTTTTCATATACCAAGTGTAATCCTAAATAATGTATCAATGAAAACCATACACCATGTTCCAACGCTTCAAGAGTATAGCAAGAATGAGCATCAAGCATGTACTATAGATCCAACACAATGTAACCAAACTAGATACCAATATACCAATACAACCAAGATGTACTACTAATAAATGTACCATACAAACATCACTGAGATGTACCATGCATCAACAAGACATGCCTCTCAAGCATTTACCATACCATCACCAAGAATAATATATAATCACATAAGCATACCTATAAGTTGTATATGGTTTGTTGTAATGTAGCACTGACCTGTAACTCTATCACAACCTTCAATAACTTGGTACCAACATTTGTACCAGAATTGTCTTAGCCTCATGGGACTAAGACTCCCTATTAGATGGGACCTTAGGTGATGTCCCTTAGTAAACCCATGGGGGTGCCTCATGTGACAACCTCAAGATGACTCGCGAGGGCCTTCCAAATTAGGGTTACAAAAAACCCCCAGCACTCTGCAGCTCCGAAACTTTCTCTCTTTCCTCTTACTTTCTTTGTTTCCTCGGAATTTCCATTAGATTCACCAATAGACCAAAATACTAGACCATAACATTCTCACAAGGTAGATATTCATTGTAAGTATGTGTCTTTACGAGAGACTCCTTGAGGTGTATTTATACTTTTTCTAGGTAACATCTTTCCTTATTCTTAGGAATTATTTACTTTCTTGTTACAACCACTTTACCCATTCATTAATTGATTTGTAACTACTTAGGGGATTCTTGACCATTATTCAAGGCTTCCAAATTCATAAGGCCATATCTCTTCAACCATGAGGAACATTGTGGTGTACCACCTATCACCAGAAACAACACGACAAGGAATATCCATCCATGCATGTCTTACTTGCATTTACACTGTACTTCATTCCCATATTTCTCAACCAACTTCGGGTCTCATAACCACACCTTGAGGGACTCCTGTAGAATTCATTAAATGCACCCATCTCATATGTTGACATCAACCACTCCATCAATTAAAACTTACTCACCATCAATATCAGCCACATCTCTAGGCATTCTAAAATTCGTGAAGGGTTGACATCAATGAAAACCAATTGTCCAACAAATGGGGGGAACCACGACGAGAGGAAAATGAAGGAATGGGAAAACAAAAATGGGAATGAAAGGAAGGACAATTAAAACATGATCTAGAACTTAGTAAGAGGACATGAAATCACCTCAAAACAAACCTCAAATCCAGTTTACTCTCACAAAATAAAATGAGAGGAACACTCAAAACCTCAAAATCACTTGGAAACAAAAGCATCAATCAAGAGGCTCAAACAGAGAGAGGATCTAATGAAACATATCAATCAAAAATATATGGGATCAGACAGGCCAGATATAATCTCAAAAATTTGACAATTTTATAGTTTTCCTGGTTCACATGGATTGTCACGAGTCACAGACACTGCAAAAAGTCACGCGTCACGTGACATTAATACTGCAACAGGAAACGACTGCAGGAAAAATTATTTTTTGAAAAGATGGATCTTCTTCATATCTACTAGATTTGAGTGATCTAGACTTGGGAGGAGTGATAGCGAAGACAAAAACTAAATCACTAATAGAAAGTAAAGGATAATTGGAAAGGATTCTAAACTAGAGAAGAATCAAAGATTCTTCCCCAATAGAGTCTCCAATTATGTTATTGGATAAATCTCACCAGTATGTTAAGTTAGATCTCCCTAGAAAATTCTTATTGATCCTAGATAGATAGTGGGGATAGAATTCTATGATTTTCCTAGATCTAAACAGGCAATTCCTTTTATACCAAGAGAGGATAGAGTGGCATACCTTATTTCTGTAAGTTTTCCTCGTATGTCCTAGTTGTTCTGAATAGAAGAAACACCTCTATAATTAGACATCATAAATCTACAAATGATTCTTCCTCCTCTTACTCAAGACTTTCGTTCTTTATATAGATCCTTGGAAGACGCTTGGGAAAGCTTCTAGATCTTCTAAAACCCAAAATAAACTCAAATGATGTGATTTCCTAGGCATATGCCATGAATATACAACTCATCCATTGCTCACCTCTTCGTAACTCATCAAATCTATAAGGTTACAAGGATTGTTTCATGTTGCACTATAAACGACTAGCGATGATCTTCATGTGTTGCCTCCTATAGGTCCTGCGATGACACTTGAAAAATTCCTAAATATTGAGCAATAAATGTGCTTTGACTTTCATCTTCTACTAGATTCCCTTCTGGCCATGTAGGGTGGAAATTAAGGCTATAACAGGGACAAATCCAATTATGCATCAATTGTGGAGCATTCCAAAGGACACACATCTTTGTTTTTAAAAATTATCATAGTGCTCTTTCCTGAATGACTCCGGTGCATACACTTATATTAAATGCACCAGGAGCAATGCTTACTGTGAATTTAACATAGCATTTCGTTTGGGTAAAATCGTTTCCTTTCTACGTTAAATTTTATATATCGTTAAGTTAACGGTGTGTTTAATTAAGTGAAATGTGTTGGTGTAAGCTAATTATGTTTCGATTGTGGGGCATTCCAAAGGATGCACCACTTTGTTTTTAAAATTTATCAGAGTTCTCTTGCTTGAATGACACTGGTGCATGCATTTATATTTGACACATCGGGACAGTTCTTACTGTGAATTTAATATAAGACCCACCAATTTGAAGCGAGCTGAAGCGTTCAATCACACTACATGGAGTTGGGAAAAATGTCAAATTTCAACATAAATTCAAATTTTAATTGGATGAAAATGCAAATAGTAATGTAATAAACAATTTACCCGGCCTCTTATGTCCCGAGGAGGCATGGTTTCACTACTGAGAGGAAATGAAAAATTGTGATAATTTCCAAAATTTAAAAGTGTGTGGAATCTACCAATGGAGCTATCCAATTTGTTGTAGAGCACCAAAAATAGAGTGTGTTTGGAAGGAGGGTGAGCACTGGTGCTTTCTTGAGAGTTTAGAAGTACAAAATTCACTGTAAACATGAAAATCGGTTTAGTATTTTTTTATTTACCCTACCATGGTGCGCTTGATGATAGAGATGTGCATCGATGTGTAATGTTCAATGACATCGGAGCACTTTATTTGGTGCATGTAATTTTTATTATAACATATGACAATTCTTTTGAACATTGAAGCATTGGTGCTTTATTGTTTATGTATGCACCAATGCATGTGTACCTTAAAGGTGCACTCAAATGTCTACATAGGATCTCAACCCAAAACTCAAAAGGAATGGATCTTAGAAATATAAAACCCAATCACAAAAGGAAAATCAACCAAATGAAACTATCAATCACTCCAATATACAATTTCAGACCCCAAAATTCACAAGCAACACTTCAATGCAATTCTGAAAAGAGGTGCTAAAATGCTCAAAAAGGGATGATTGAAAAAAACAATTTTTCTTTTTATTTTTTATGAAATGAAAAGAATAATGAAAAAATTCTCCCAAAATTAAGTTTTGAATTTTTTCTTTCCCAATAATAGGGACCCTAGGCTTCATAGGAAAAAACCCATAATTTTTTTTGCAAAAATGGATTTTTTTGCACCCTACAAGACATTTTTTGTGGACCCTATCAGGATAGTCGTAGGTCATGCTTCACTTGACTAGAGACTAGTCATGATTTTTCATTGTTCTAAACAATGCTAACATTAGTGGGACTTAAGATATTTTTTCGATTAGTTTCCTTGTCACGGGCTGTAAATGGGGGAAATTGCAATGGGAGGAAAAGTAAGGAATGGGAAAACCACGATGGGAGGGAAAGGAAGGACAATTAAAACATAATCTAGAAATCAGTAACATGACATGAAATCACCTAAAAACAAACATTGAATCTAGTTTACTCTCACAAAATAAAATGAGAGGAATACTCAACACCTCAAAATCACTTGAAAACACAAGTAGCAATCAAGAGGCTCAAACAGAGAGAGGATTTAAGGAAAAATATCAATCACAGATCTATGGGATCATACAGGCCAGATATAATCTCAAAAATCTGAAAATTCATTAGTTTTCCCAGTTCAAAGGGATCTTCACGGGTCATGGGCACTGCAACAAATGACGTGTCGCGTGACACTAACAATGCAACATGCGACGACTGCAAAAAAAATATTTTTTGAAAATATGGATCCCCTTCAAATCTATCTCATATATACTAGTTTTGAGAGATCTAGACTCTAGAGGAGTAACAGGAAATACAAAAATTAAATCATCAAAAAAAAACATAGGCTAATTGGCAAGGATTCTAAACTAGAGAAGAATCAAAGATTCTTCCCCAATGGATTCTCCAATTGTATTATTGGATAAATTTCACTAGTATGGTAAGTTACATCTCCCTAGGATATGCCTATTGATCCTTGTTGGCACAGGGGTAGACCCAGGGTTCAACGCTCAAGAGCGCACCAACAAAACCCTAACTAATGGCCCTTTCGGAAACACCTGCGAAGTAGATGAAGTCTCACCCGAGATAGAGGCAGGGGTGGCTGTAGGACTCAGATGTCTGCAACCTTAGCTGGGACACCGATTTGTGATTATATCTTTTACAGGGCACTTAGCATAGATCATTCATCAATATTTAACCCTTATGGTACTTCACAGATAGCACATATCATCGCAGTGAATACTTAGACTAAAGATGATTCAATACTTAGCCATAGAAATATAGATTAGATTCAGCAGATCAAGCACTAAGCATATTATATATCAGATCTAACATTCATTCATATATCATAAGCACAAAGCATAACTAGATCTATTTAATCACAACAAACACTTAGCCAAGAAGGAGATAAACACATTAGGTTGAAGCACAGAGCACAATACACAAAGTTACCGTGGTTCATCCCCACCCTGGGGCTATGTCTACAAAGTCTTCGTCTTTATATTATCTTGGTCAAGTGGTTACAACACAAAGCTTCAGTGACACTTACTTTGCATAGGATAGAAGATCTACGTAGCTCGCTAGATCCTTCTTCCTTGCACTTTAGCACAAAACTACAACAACTTGCACTTATCTTTTCAATCTCCTTACAATCATGCACAGAGCACTTGAAATATACATCCAATCACACAGATATAGCTACTAGCACTAAGTCTTTAGTTATACATCACATAGATGTACTACTACCCTCTACTTACATTTCCTAAGTATCTATTTATAGATTACAAAATGGGCCTAAGCATGGGTAAACCCATGGGCCGACATCCCTTTCCCTTTACATCAACCCAAANTTCGCTTTGCATTGCGCTCCATCTTTGGCAAGCTGTCGTAGTCCCAAAAATGGTCAAATATGACCAAGTATTCTTCAAAACTTGGTCAAGGGCCAACATTCCCCCAACACTCACCTGTGACTTGTCCTGAGTCACTCAGGTCTGATCAATTCTACCTCGAATTCCTCGAGCTTGGCTTGAGCTACTTCGACTTGCTGTAGTGCGACAGCCTCTTGCTCAGTAAATTTCTGGATCACAGTGTCATTGAGCGGTCCTTCTAGGCATTGTTCTACAATGATGACAACCTATTCGAGTTCAACTCCCTAGATTTCAAGTTCAGTGAACATTTGGCATGCCTTTTCTTGGATTGGCTAAAGTCGTTGGGAGACTTCCATCACTTTACTTTGCAGTGTATGTACCTACTGTTGGGTTGTGCGTTGTTCTACGAACCTCTTAATTCTTTTGACTAGGGTCAAAGTCTTTATCTGTGCCTGTAGCGTGTCTGCATGCTGCTCTGCTTCTTGGAGCTGTGCCTCTAATGTTTGCAATTCTCGGTTCTCTGCAAGGGTTTCATAAGTCTGGGCACTTCTAGCGCTCAACGTCTTGCATTCCAAGGAAACGGTTTTTAATCGACCAAATGCGCTTCGAGCAGTGGCCTCCCTTAGATCTCTTATTTCTTGGGGGGTCTTGGGAATGGTGCAACGCTCCAGATCCGTGATGCGCTATTGGAGTTGCTGGATTACTTCTTCCAGTTGGGTCACCTGCTGTGGGAGATAGTCTTCCATCTTCACTTCTATGACCATCACAGAGTGCAGTTCCTTATGAACCATTTCCTGTACTTCAATTTGCTCTGCTAGCAACTGTGCCTTTTCCTCATCCCACTTCGCTTTCAGGGAAATATTTTCCCATTTTGCCTCATTCTGTTGTTCTAGAAGTGATTTCTGTGCTTGCATCAAAGCCTGGGTGGCTTGTGCTGTGTCTTCTTGAGCTCGTTGAAGGCGAGCTTCGACTTGATCAACAATCCAGTGTAATTGAGTGGGCTCATTGCCTGTTCCTAATGTTCCGCTTATCAAGGGTGCTGTAGAAACTGCTTGGCTGGACTGGAGTGTATGCTGCACTTCTTTGAGTTCACCCTTGATTCAGTTGAATAGCTCCTCCTTCTTTGCTTCTTTATTTTTTGCGAGCTCTAGTGAAACATCATTCAACGCGGCAATTAAGAAGTCGAAGTCATCTGGGGTAAGGGTAGTTTTAAGCATTGTCTGGGTGGCCTTAGATTTATTTCGGGAGGAGGGTTTTGGTGGCGTCATCTTTCTTTTCATGGAGGGATCCTCCTCCTCTCTAGGTGGAGTAAACTCGCCTCTATTTTTCTCAACTTCTATACTACCTAGCTCGTCACCATCACCTCCCTATGCAGGTGAGATTGAAGTAGTCTTTGTGGATGTGATAGGGACATCTTCAACTTCGTCATCCTTCTTAGTCCTACTTGGCCTAGGTGTATCCGACATAGCTTCAGGGCTTTCCTTATCGGACATGTTTGTGGGGTCTGCTGCAACAAGGAGGTCCGCCGACCATTCCTTGGTAATCTCCTCCAAGTCATGTTCTGTCAACTTGTAGTAGGATTGGAGTTGTTGTTTATGCTCATCACTATGCACTGTAATATAGGTGAAGTGGCAGTCCGCGCTAAATTTAATCAAAGTTCTAAACCTATGAAGTATGTTTGGGGTGATTCGTGGTGTAGACTGAATTGCATTCTTCAGTTGGTTGAAGTAGGTGTGGAAGACAACATTGGACTGCCACTGCTTGTTCATGTCACTGGAGTACCGAAGCGTACAAAACTTCGTGGCTAGTGGTTTGAAAGGTTCTATCTCCAGAAAAGTGGATCCCTCTGGTAGTTCTCAAGCGATGAAAGCGATGAGTATGAGAAACCAACTAAAGTGGAACTGATACCCTTGGTCTTGCGCTCCTCTGCAATCCATCTCTAACTGGTTTACAAGATACTGTGCCCAATTCATCTGTAGTCCCTCGGTGCACTTCCCTGTGAGGTCAAATACGAAGCCAGTCACATGTGTTGGTCTGTTCTTATGAACTAACTTGCCCGCGATCAGTTGACATGAAAGGCACACTGTGCCACTCTGGATAGAGGCTACCTTTTAGCCTCGCGTACACTTCTCTACATTGCCATAAGTTTCCTTTATCTACTGTGCTAGTGCTCAGTCTGAGGTCTTGCCTGGGTAAAAGTCCTATGGGTCAGGGCCTTGCATGCTAAGTCCTGTGATCCAATTGATCAGAGTCGGATCCACAGTGATGTGGCAGTCCAACCATAAGTATCCTCCATGGTATCAAGACAACAACAACCTAACACATGCGTTGAATTCATGGTGTCTGCTGAAGTGAGGGATCTTCATTATGTTGAGTAGTGTGGACTGCGTGAGGTTCTGGGTCCAGGACTGCGGGACAATCTTAGGATTTTTTCCTTTGGTCTTGGTTAAGTATTTATGCAGAGCTAACATGTTGTAGGTTTTGCAATCTCCAAGGTTAAAATAATTAAATTTTAGTGCTGTGAGCTTATCCTGGTCAACACGTACTACGTGCACCCCTTTCGGAAGATACGTGATGATCAAGGTGTACTCAAAGTCTCTGGGTACACTGTTGTGGTTAATCTTGCTGCTCAAAGGTGGTATGTAAACCAACAAAATGCATGGGATCAACTTGACATTTGCAATATCATCTCTGTGCTTTGTTCTTGTCTCAGTTGTGGTTTTGGAAGGTCCTACTATGTGAGCACTAGAGGGAGAAGCTTGGACTCCTCCTGTCGATGATGCTTGTGCACCTCTAGACATCCTTCTCTCTGACATGAATCTGTTAGCCATTAGGTCAATCAAAAATTCTTCAACTGCTTTCTCAACAGCGCCGAGCTCGTCTGACATACAAGCTTGGGTCCACTAGCTTAGGTGTGAAAATGAATTCAAAGACTACGATGAGCAGTCTGGGAAAAAGGCAATGATCACAGGGTGAATTAGTCTCAATTTTTGGGTTCAAATTCTTACTTAGCAAAAAGTATTCTCGGTGCGTGGTGCGACAAACTAAGTAGAGAAACTTAGCAATGGTCCGCGTGCAATGAATATGGGGCCTTCATTAACTCCATTCTATCTGTTCTGGTGCTGTCCAATGGTCTAGTGGGAACCCATAATTTCTTTTCGACCCGTTTGGGGTGGAAGTTGAACGAGTATATCGATCCAATGGCTATATTGCTACGCCATGGTGAAGTGCCAGATGTCGCTATTCTGATATCTCGTCGAAGCTCAATTCTTGTGATTGTTCCTTCTGGAGTCTTCTATAACTTTCCAATTTTGGCCCTCTTCTTACTTAGCTTCCTAGCCTTTTCCCCAGTGAGCTTAGTCTCGGTCATCTTTTTTCCATTCTGAGTCTTATCTTCTCTCGACATAGTCACTTTGCGCTACTTAGGTTCTGTCTTCAGATCCAAGGGTAATACTCCTTCATCATATGGATTAGGTATTTCTATCTTCTGTGGTTCCTCTAACACTCTTATAGCTTCGGCATCCAGGTCCCTGGTGTTTAACAACTGAGATCTGTTCTCTTGTTCCTCCATCAAGTAGGTGATCCTTCTAGTCATAAATTCCATGAGTTCTTGCTTCTTCTATTCTAGGGCTTCCTTTTATTCTTTCCTTTAGATCTGGTCTTTTTCAATCCAGATCTTTCCTAACAAAGATGGAAATGGGGCACGGTCCTCAATAAATCTAATGAATTCAAACTCTTCCTCTGTCGAAGTTCCATGGGTACTCATAGCTATCTGGGTAATTCTACCACATAGGGTTACCATTTTTCCTTTAAATAATCCGATGGTTCCTAGTGAAGGGACCAGAGAAGGCCTTCCTAGGGTTTCCCAAGTGCTTTTTTTCATAATGTTCATCGATGTTCCCTCATCCGGAGCACAGTCAATGTCGAAGTCTCCTATTCTTACTTCAATTTTCCCCTTTTCTTTGAATATCTTTGACAAACTGACATCCTTATGATCATCTAGGGTTTCTTTTATTTTCAGTAACATGATCTCTGATTCTTTCTGGGGTTCTTCCATAATTTTAGTCTCTTGATCTCCTTTAGAGTTTGCTTGTTCCATATTTAGTTTTTCAAGTTTAGCAATCATTCTAGGGAAATCCAATACTTCATGGTCCATAGATTTACAAAAGAGGTAGCTAGGGTTTCTCCCAGGGCATTCCTTAGCAAGATGTCCTGGCCTTCTGCAATTGTGACAAAGAGTTGATCCTTTCTTTCTCGTCCATGATCCCCAACTCTTCTTGTACTACGCACTAGGATCATGTTGGCTAGCCTGCAAAAAATTCTTTCTAGGATCCTGCATCAATTGGTTAGTCCAAAAATTCTTTCTATGCATAGGTATAACATATCTTTCACTATTCCTATCAGACCTATTCATATCAAACTTTCTTTTATCTAACAATGCTCTATTTTTCAAGCTAGGACAAAATCTATCAAGTGTACCTAAACTCATGCTTCAGAAACAAAAAATTTCCACTTATCTTACTTATAGAGAACACAAAGCCTTCATATCTAAAACTTGAACTATTCTTACCTTTACTAGAGGCTAGAGCTTACAGATCTTACCTCTTTTCTACGGAAATTTCTACTTTGACCTTTCTTAGAGCATAAAGTGTTCATATCTCACTTCTTTTCTTCAGTATCAACCTCTTTCTTGTAGATTTGACCTCTTTCCTTCAGATCTGACCTTTGTTTCTTGGCACAAATCTTCGCAGGTCAAGTAGAATACTGCGCACTAGGGCAACAGATCTACACACAAATCTTATTTTGCACAAAGATTTTTTTTTTTTAGTTCCCAGCAATCACAGTTCCAAGTCTTGACAACGGAATCATTTGTTGGCACAGGGGCAGACCCAGGGTTCAATTCTCAAGAGCACACCAACAAAACCCTAACTACCAACCCTTTCGAAAACACCCGCGAATCAGATGAAGTCTCACCCGAGGTAGAGGCAGGGGTGGTTGTAGGACTCAGATGTCTGCAACCTTAGCTGGTTCACTGATCCATGATTATATATTTTAGGGCACTTAGCATAGATCATTCATCAATATTTAACCCTTATGGTACTTCGCAGACAACACAGAGCATCACAATGAATACTTAGACTAAAGATGAATCAGTACTTAGCCACATAAATATAGATTAGATTTAGCAGATCAAGCACTAAGCATCCTATATATCAGATCTAACATTCATTCATATATCATAAGCACAGAGAATAACTATATCTATTTAATCACATCAAGCACTTAGCCAAGAAGGAGATAAACACATTAGGTCAAAGCACATAGCACAATACACAAAGTTACCATGGTTCACCCCCACCCCGGGGCTACGTCCACAAAGTCTTCTTCTTTATATTATCTCGGTCAAGCGGTTACAAAATAGAGCTTCAGTGACCCTTACTTTGCATAGGACAGAATATCTGCGCAGCTTGCTAGATCCTTCTTCCTTTCACTTCAGCACAAAACTACAACAACTTGCACTTAGCTTTTCAATCTCCTTACAATCATGCACATAGCACTTGCAATATACATCCAATCACACAGATCCAGCTACTAGCACTAAGCCTTTAGCTATACATCACATAGATGTACTACTACCCTCTACTTACATTGCCTAAGTATCTATTTATAGATTACAAAATGGGCCTAAGCGTGGGTAAACCCACGGCCCGACATCCCTTTCCATTTACATCAACCCAAAACCCTAAAAGGGGCCCAAAAATAGGTCTTGCTTCCCTAATTTCCACTTTGCGTTGCGCTCCATATTTGGCAAGCTGTCGCAGTCCCAAAAGTGGTCAAATATGACCAAGTATTCTTCAAAACTTGGTCAAGGGCCAACAATCCTAGATAGACAATGGGGATAGAATTATATTGTTTTCCTATATCTAAACAAGCAATTCCTTTTATACCAAGAGAGGATAGAGTGGCATACCTTATAAACACCTCTGTAATTAGAGAGCATAACTCTACAAATGATTCCACCTCCTATTGGAATACTGAGAGGGGGGGGGTGAATTAGTATTAGTACTTTTAGTCATTTTTAACCACAATGTGTATTGTTTAATTTATGAGAATATTACCAATAACATTCAATATGAGCAGTATACGTAAGCACTAAATCAACAAGAACCACACATAAACACAATACATCAATATTTTATATGCAAACCCAATGCAAGAGAAAACCACATAATTCTTTTCTTATATTGTCAAAATAAGTACATTCATAGGAAGAACCAATTTCCTTGTTTTCGAGATACAACTAGAAGGAGGCTACAACCCGCTAGTTTCTCAGATCCAACCCGAAGGAAGCTACAACTCCCTGATTGTTTGGCTCCAACCAAAAGGAGGATACAACCCCCTATGTTCTTTGGATACAACTGAAAGGTGGATACAACCACATGTCCTTGCCTTGTCCAACCACCCTGAAATATAAGTGCCAAATAACTGATACTACCACTGTCACTCTATCACTATATATATATATATATATATATATATATATATATCCCTCTAAGACCTATAACTATACAACCTCTACCACCAACCTGTCACAACCTATAAAAATAACCTATCACAATAATCTCCTCAACCAATCAGATATGATCACAAAGATCCCATGCCCATTGTGATAAATGTATAGATCAAACCATGTACAACTATGTCTCTCTAATCATGTTCCATACATATACAAACAATCAATAACCAAGTGTAGTCAACGCTCACATTAACCAAGAATAAAACCCTCACTATTATGAAACCTCAATCTATACCAATAAATTCAACAACACACCTCAATCAAAATCCCTCAAACATGTACCAAGGGATACAAGATATACCTCAACAATATCCCCAATAATATATGCCAACTACAAACAACAAATATACCAGCATTGTACCTCTGCATATCTGTCTCATAAAGTATGTACCATACATTCAATAGTCCCTCTAGGAAAAATCCTTAATCTCCCATGTCTATATCCCAAGAAATCACCAAAAGACCAACTTAAATACAAGCATATAACATACTGTTTGATCCTGTAGATAGATCTGTTGTACCTGACCACTGTCAAACTTCTTGTAGCCAAATACAAGAAATCACCAAAAGACCAACTTAAATACAAGCATATAACATACCGTTTGATCCTGTAGATAGATCTATTGTACCTGACCACTGTCAAACTTCTTGTAGCCTCTCCTTAGCTTCTGCAACCTAAATCATGCTTCATCCTTGAGGTTTGGTAGTGCCTCGCATGATGAAGGAGGTTGTCTAGTGGGGCATCTCTTGACAGACTATAGGAAACCCGTGGTGATTCTTCGCAGGATGTTTACTCTCTGACCCGTGGGGATGACCCTAATATGGGTTTTTCATGACTTTCCCGCTCTCTTCTACAACTGTGAATATTTTTCGTCACTCTTTCTTCGCTACCTCATACTTGCACAACTTCAGATGTATCAATGATTACCTACAATAAACCTTTTACAAGGTATATATTTAATGTGCTCAAGAGGTGCTAATGGGAGTCTTCTGAAGTCTTATTTATACTTCCCAAGTGACTTCCTTTAGGGGCTATGTTGTAACTTTTTTACCCCTTTTCCTTATTTTAGGGCAACGCCACATTCTTGTTGCAACTACTTTACCCATAATTAGTAAACTCACCACTTCTTGTTGCAAATAAATTATTTTTAATTATTCTCTTGTTTCAACAACTTTACCCATAATTAACTGCTAATTGCAACCACTTTGACTAGTAAACTCCTTGATAACTTTCTATGAGCTTCTAAAATAATTTACTTCATTGTTGACCTTCTAGGGGTTTCTAGAATATTCATGAGGGTCCTCCAACTTCATTAAGCCATATCTCCTCAATCATGAGGAACCACATGGCGTACCACATATCACCGAAAATGACATGATGTGTAATATCCATCTATGATAGTGTTACCCACAAATTCATTTATCTTCATGTATTTATTCCTCATACGAACTTAGGTTCCTTAACCAAACTTATGGGGCTACTAGAATTTTATACCGAACTTGCTTCAAGGGTTGAGATCAATGAAAACCAACCTAATCTATCAACAATATCCCACTTTGGCATTGATGGAAACACTATGCATTTTGATGCAACACTGATGGAAACACTCTGCATTTTGATGCAACACTGATGGAAACACTCTGCATTTTGATGCAACATTTATGGCATAGTGATACTTTTTCTCATGATCTCCATGTGACCATCATTCCCCCTAGAATCATGAATCTATTCTTTCTCTCCATTTCCATTCATGCTTCTTATTACTCTCTCCCCCTTTAACATCAATGGAAAAGGCCTTCTTCCCTTTGGGGTTGCTCCCCCTATGTAAATTATACTTTCGGATGCTCCCCCTATATAAAATGTCCTTTGGGATGCTTCTCTTGTCTAAATTGTCCTTTGGGATGCTCCCCCTATCTGAACTTTCCTTTTTATCATCATTGGTGCTTCCTCGTGTAAATATATGACATATATAAAAAGAATTCAAAATTCACTGTGGGGCAAAAACTATTCCAACTTTCTATTGAAGATACTCAAAGGATTCCCTTGGAAGCAGTTTGTTGAAGATATATGAGATATCTTATTTTGTCCCAAAATACTCGACCCTGATGTTATTATCTACAACCTATTCTCATAGAAATTGAAACTTGATTGGAATGTGTTTCCTCTTGGATTGCATCACTGGATTCTTTGAGATATTGATGTCACTAGTGTTATCACAAAGTATCATAATTGGCTCATCATATTTAACCTATGCATCCTTCAAATTTTGTTTCATCCATAGTACCTGGGTACATCATTCTATTGCTACAATATAATATAATTTTGTTGTAGATAAGGATATTGAATATTGTTTCTTGCTTAACCAGGATACAAGACACTCACCCAAGTAAAAAGTTGCTCCACTTGTACTTATTCTATCATTAATGCTACCTGGCCAATATGCATCTGTGTAGGAAATAAGAGATATATCATTCCCTTTTGGATACCATAATTGAAATTATTTTGTACCTTTTAGATATCTGAATATCCTCTTCACTTCTATAACATGTGATTCCTTTGGTGCTGCTTGGAACCTTGCAACTTGTCCAAGTGCATGCATCACATCCGGTCTAGAATATGTCACATAGAGTAAACTACCAATCATCGATCTATACTTCCTATGGTCTGCATCCTTTGAATAATCATCTTTACTTAACTCGCAACTAGTCTGCATAAGAGTATTGACTTTATAATATTCCATTCCAAACCTTTTTAGCATTTCTTTGATATACTTGGTATGAGAGATGAAGATACATGTGCTTCTCTGACATATCTATAGTCCCAAAAATAAGGACAAATATCCAAGAAATGAAATCTCAAAGTCATTTTGCATGTATTTGGAAAATTTATGACTCATCATGTCATCATCACTTCCAAAAATAATATCATCAACATAAACTTGACTTAAAAGGATACTATATTGATTTACCTTTATGTATAGATTGGTGTTTGTATTTCCTTTCCTAAAACCTTGTTGCTATAAGTATCTATCCAGTATTGAATACCATGACCTGAGGGATTTTTTGAGACCATATAGGGCCTTCTTCAAACTATAAACAAAATATTCCTTCTCTGTCAACTGAAATCCTTCATGCTACTTGATGTAGACTTCTTTCTGAAGATCTTTGTTTAGGAATGTTGATTTCACGTCCATATGGTACACTTCAATATTGTTAGAACATGCATAAGCTAGGATCATTCTGATTTCTTCCATTCTAGAAACATGGGAAAAGGTCTCTTCAAAATATACACCTTCAACCTAAGTGTATCATTTACATACCAACCTTTCTATGTTCTCGATAACATGTCCATCCTCATTCAATTTGTTTCTGAAGACCCACTTTGTGCCAATCAAATTCTTATTCTTTGGCCTTGGAACTAGTTCCCAAGTTTCATTCTTTTCTACCTGATCTAGCTCTTCATCCATATCATTGATCCATAATTCATCCTTGTTGGATTATTCAAAACTTCTTGGCTCAAATGTGGATAACAATTCTAGGTGTTATTGTTCTAGTGAATGTATTATTCTTCTAGTTTCAACTCCTGCATATTTATTTCCAATTATTTTCTCTGATGGATGATTATTTTTCACTCATCTTATAGGTGTCTTTGGAGGTACCTAAAGATCTTGTTGCTCTTGATCTACTTCTAATTTCTCTTCTTCTTCTCTTTTATGTCTTCTTCCTTTAAGTATTCTTCGTGATTTTGTTCCATTGAATCTTTGATTTCTTCTTTTATATTTCATTCATTTGTCTCATTGATCGTCACATTTATGCTTTCCACTATTCTATTGAGTCTTAAATTAAATCATTCATATGCTTTCCTTTTTCTTCAGTACCCAACAAGTATGCCTTTATCAACTCGAGAGTCAAATTTTCCAATCCTTTCATCTTCCCTTTTGATGTAGCATTTTCTTCCAAATACTCTGAAGTGATTCACATTCGTCGGTATTCCTTTCCACAACTCATATGGAGTCTTATCACTATTATTTCTGAGCATTCCTTTGCTTTGAATGTGAAATGATGTATGTACTTCTTGCACCCAAAATACATTTGTCAACTTGGTATCCATTAACATGGTTCTGGCCATTTCTTGCACTATTATGTTCTTCCTTTTGACCACTCCATTTTGTTGAGGTGTCCTGGCTACTGAGAATTTCCTCTTTACCCCATGCTCATTGTAGAATTTTGTGAACTCTTTTGATGTAAACTCTCCTCCATTATTTGATCTCAAACACTTGATTTTCACCTCTGTCTCAATTTCAACCATCTCTTTATATGTATTGAAGTTCTTGAAAGCCTCTAACTTCTTCTTGAGAAAGAAAACTATAGTCATTCTTGTGTAGTCATCAACCAGTAGCATGAAGTATTGTTCACATTTCAATCCCTTTATTCTTGTCAGTCCAACTAGATCGGTATATACAATCTCTAATGGTTTTGTTGTGGAGTATTACTTTGACTTGAACTTTTTCTTGGTTTGTTTTCCATGTAGAAAATGCTTGCATAGAGTGTTTGTTGGCTTTGAGATCTCAAGAATTTCTCTCACTGCTTCCCTTTTGTTGACCTTGACAATATTATAAAAATTTATGTGACCCATTCTTTTGTGCCAGATCCAACTTTCATCTTCCTTTCCTAAGCAACATTTTTCTTTTCCAATTTCATTTAGTACATATATGTTGCTTGGATTTCTTACAGTTGTAGCCACCAATTTTTCTGACCCTTATTTTCTTATTTCACATTTATTTGAATCAAACACAAGTAGATTGTGTTTCAAGTCCTCAACTAGTAGAACATTTTTTTCTTTGGCATCCTTGATTCCAAGCTTAAATTTCTATTTTCCTATAATTCTCATTGAGTTATCATTCCCAAAAGAAACCGATCCATCTCTTTCCTTCTTCAATGTTAGAAACATGTCCATATTGCATATCATATGATTTGAACATCCATTTTCAACATACCATCCATGTTTCTTATGTTTAGCTTATAGAGAAAGCATGCATTCTTCAGTATTGAATTGATCATTTTTCCTTATCCATATACTTTGTGGTTCTTGTCTATGACTGTTGATATTATGTTGTGATTGTCTAGGAGGAATAGTAAATATACAATCTTTGACCATGTGTCCAAAGTTGTTACACTTGTAGAATTCTCCTTCAGTGCTCAGTGACTGAAATTTGTTGTAGCTTCTTCTCCGTGCTTCATGAGATATTCTTGAATAATCATTTCTTGTGTACCCTTCATAGTTATTTATTCTCTTGGTGTTGGCTCTACAATTCACAACTATATACCCAAAATTATTGCATTAATAGAATAAACCAGAAAAAATAGTTTGATACCTAGGGGTGGAAGATCTTCTGAATGGTGCTTCTCTTTTGAATCCTTCTTCTTCTCAGAGTCTCTCCATTGTTGGTTTCTATTGATTCTAAAATTTTTACCTTCTGGGTGGTGTAGTGTATCTATAATCCTCTTCTTGGTTCCTCTTTCCTTCTTCCTTCTTGGAAGAGCCTCTGACTGCTTCTACATAGCTTATTTTTTCTATTTTCTTAGAGATTGATCCTTTCTTTGTCTGGTTATATCCTAGTCTATATTTTTTATGGTATGGCCTTTGAATGCTAATAATACCATCCAATACTTTAGTGATTTTCTGTTGCATGTCCTTCTTATGAAGATCTTTCCTTAGAGTGACTATTTATTTTTCCAATCCTTTGATCATCTTGTCCTTTTCATCTAACTGACCTCTGAGTGCCTTGTTGGCACAGGGACAGACCCAGGGTTCAACTCCAAGAGTGCACCAACAAGACCTAACTACTGGCCCTTTCGGCTACACCTGCAAAGCAAATGGAGTCTCACCCGAAGTAGCTATGGGGGGGTTTGCGGGACAGACATGTCTACAAACAAGGGAAATATCAAGTGGATCTAACAATAGAACAATATAGCATGCACATATCACTTATCAACTTAGATCTATTCCACACATCTATCGGATCTACCTTAGCAATGAAATAAAAATATATCAAGGCAAAATAACACAATATTAATCACACACACAAGTCAAATATACGTGGTTCACCCTCTCTCTAGGGCTACGTCCACAAAACTATGCTTTATGATATATTAAGATGAAAGAATACAGTTCTGATCTATGCTCTTAGCCAACAGATCTTCTCTCTTCTTCTCTCTATCTCTCCCCTCCCTGTGCACCTAGCTGCAGGGTTGATCTTCGTACCCAGCTGAAGATCTTACAATACCAGAAGGCTCTCATACTTAGCTCTTCTCTCGCTCTCACAACAATAATTACTCATGTCAAAATAATACAACTAGATCCAATGAACTTGAACCAACCCTCTTCCCTCATACAGGTTCTTATTTATACATTAAAATCACTCACTGACATCCTTAGGCCGAAACCTAGGTGTCAAAACCCTAGATACCCAAACCCAAGGTGTCTAAAACCCTGGGTCAACTTGACCCATGTTTTTAGAGCATTGCTAGCCTGTCTTTCCTTCCTTCTCACATGGTGCTCCAAAGCATTTAACGATGGATTTTTCCTCTTTATGAGTTGTCCATGATCCTTCTTCCTTGTTGATCAGTCATCCTCGATCTCCTCATCCAATGACTTGCTTTCTCGGACTTCACTTCGCCTTTTCTTCTCTTTTTCTCACTTCGACCTAGGAATAGTCACTGTGTCTTTCACGCAGTTCACATTCTACCTTTTCTTCCTTGATATTCGCTTACTTCCCTACTAAAGGCCCAACAGGCCCCCAACACTCACCTGTGACTCGTCCTGAGGCACTTTAGATATGACTCTTCTGTTTTAGTTCGACTTCAAACTGTGCAATGCAGCCTTTTCTTTCTTCTCTATGCCTCCTCTCCTTCCTTATGCATACTGTCTTTCCTATGTTTGGTACCCAGTTTCAACTACACCTAGTACTTAGACCCTTGTCCTTATGATTTTACTTAGAGTTGTGAGGAAACTGGTTGTCATAGTACAACTTCAACCGGCTCTCGTTCACTAATCCTTCCTTCAATTCTCCCTTCAAAGTCTTCAACTGCGCAACTCCTCCTTCTGTAACATAAGCGATCCCATATGGCCCAAGCTAATGCGTTCTGAACTTCCCAGGATGCTTGATGAACTTACTGTCATATACCAATACTAGATCACCTTGTCTAAATGAATTCTTCTTGATGTTCCTGTCATGGTAGGCCTTCTCTCTTTCCTTCTGTACCTGTTGATGAAATCCTGCAAAAAATATATCTTCGTCCAATTCGACCAACTATGCAAGACTCTCTTTAACAATGCTAGTGTCATCTATATCTGTAAAGGAAACAATTCTTAAGCTTGGTACCAGATATTCCATTGGAACAATGACTTTAAGACCATAAACCAACTTGAAGGGGGTCTGCATTGTTAATTTTTTACAAGTGGTTCTATAGGCCCAAAGTACTGCTGGTACTCTTAAATCCCAGTCATCCCTATTCACACTGTAGATATTCATCAACTCTGTCTCGAAGATCTTGTTGAATGCTTCCACTATCCCATTTGCTTGTGGATGGTAGGGTCTGCTCTTCTGATGGTGGACTGCAAATTCCTTAGTCAGGGCTTCAACTGTTTTATTTATGAAATGTGTGCCTTGATCACTCATAAGAATCTTTGGGCATAAAAACCTGGTTATGATGTCATCAAATATGAAGTGCGCAACTGTATTTGCACTACAGTCCTTAACTTCTCTAGCTTCATCCCATCTGGTCAAGTATTCTGTTGTTGTAATTATGTACCTTGCTCCTGTGTGCTTTCCTGGTGGGTTTATAGGTCCCACAAAATCAATGGCCCATTTCTCAGATGCTTGTAGGGTCAACTGTGGTGCTAGTGAAATTTCATCCCTTCTGGAAGGTTTCCCAACTCTTTGGCATACATCACATCCTCTGTAATAGTATTTAGCATCTCTGTGTAAGGTAGGCCACCAAAGGCCAGCTCTAAGCACCTTCTGCACAGTTGATTTCCTTGCGTAGTTTCCTCCTGCGATGCCTTCATGATATTCTGCGAGGATCATCGGTCGTTCTTCCTCCAGAACACATATTCTCAATATCTCATTAGGTCCCATCTAGTATAGTTGTCCAGCTATAAGTGAAAAGTTGGTAGTGTGCACTACTAGTTGTTTCTTCTAGAGAATTGTATACTGGTTAGGGGCCATTCTTGTTGATAGGAACTGGAATATTTCTGTGAAGTGGTCATCAATATTTATAATGGACAGGAGCTGTGCATTTGGCAATGTATCCTCCAAACTAGTGGGCTCTTCTCCATGTTCCAACCTCGACAAGTGGTCATGACCTTTGTTCATTCGTCTTGGCTTTATTATGATCTCAAAGTCATATTCCTGAAATAGCATAAGCCATCTGCATATTCTCCCCCCAATAATGGCCCGTTGACTAGGTATTTCAGTGCAGGGTGATCAGTAAACATTTTAAAGTGTCCTCCCAATAAGTAGTGGCAAAATTTCTACAACACGTACACCATGGATAACCCTTCTCTCTCAGTGGTGGTGTAGTTGACCTCTACTATTGATAGCTTCCTACTGGAAAAATATAATGGATGGTCAATATATCCTTCACCAGGTTGTGCTAACACAACTCCCAATGCAATGGAAGATGCATCGAAATGTATGTGAATTCCTTGCTCCAATATAGAAAGCCTAGAATGGGTGTAGTAACCATTTTCTATTTCAATGTATCGAAGCTCTGCTGGCATTCTTCTGTCCAACTAAACTGACAATATTTCTTAAAAATATTCTCCATGGGTGTTGTAATTTGGGCATATCCTTTAATGAACTTCCTGTAATATCCTGTGTGTCCCAGCGTAATGCGCAGCTGTTTGAATGAAGTAGGAGGGTTTAGATCAACTATGATGGAAATTTTAGATGGATCTACGAACAATATGTGCTTTCATACAATATGACCTAAGAGCACTCCAAATGGTAAGAATAATATGCACTTCTTTAGATTCAAGGAAATTTGACACTGCCTGCATTTATCCAACATTAGCCTTAGACATCCAATATGGTTTTTCAATAAGCTAAAAATAGTCCAATCATCAAAATATGCTTCTATAAATTTATGCAAGAACTCCTTGAATGATTCAACCACCACCCTGGAAAAGATGGTTGGGGAATTATTCAATCCAAATGGCATCACTGTATATTGATAGGATCCCCATTCTGTTGCAAATTTAGTCTTGTGGCAATCTTCCTTGGCAATCCATATCTAATGGTATCCTAAAAATCCATCTGTAAAAGAATATACTTCCTAGCCTCCCACATTGTCTAACACTTCGTTAGTGAATGTTGTATGGAAGGGATCATGCAAACAAGAATCATTCAACTTCCTGAGATCTATGCAGATCCTAATCTCTCATGTCTTCTTATCTTGTACCACCATAGGGCTAATCCACTCTGACTCTTCCACATGTTCTATAATCCCATCTTCCAACATTCTGTCGAGCTCAATCTTCACTTTCTCCTTATATTTGGGGTTCAATCTGTAGGGTCTCTGTTTGAATGGTCTTGCATCTGGTTTCAAATGGATCCTCATCTCTCCCATAGGCCCTTTAATTCCCTTCATATCAGTTAACTTGTTTGGAAACAAGTCCTGATATTCATGTAGTAATTCTGTAATCTTGTCAATGGTGGCAACATCCCAATAATGTCCAACATTGGAAAGCTTCAGTGTTTGTTCTATTCCAATATTGACCTTCTTAATCTTTATTGGTTGTCCAATGAATGTTAACTCAATTCCTGATCCTTCCACATCTCTTTGGCCTTCTGTTTCGATGATGTTCACCTTTCTTGGATCACCGTCTTCATCAACATTGATGTTGTAACAACCTTGCAGTTTCTGTAGAGGCACAGTCCATTTGTCCTCTTCTTGCTCCAAAGGGAGGTTAGATGCCTCCTTGAATACTTTCTATCTTATAATTTGAAATGATTGATCTACTAAAGGATATTGACTTTCAAATAAGAAGGTGGTTACAAAATTCTGAGTCATACCTTCCCAATTTGTAGTGATGAGGTGAATCTCTGCTTGAAGGTAGCAGTTGATAGGTGTCGTGTCCAATGTGTTAATGAATTTGTGCTCCCAATTCTCTTGAGGGATGTTTCTCCACGATGCTTCACAACTTCACACATGGTACTTTGGGCAGCTTCGATCTGTCTACCAAACTTCACAGCCTTCTACTTGTGCTGAGAACCACGTTGTCATCAGGGTACGACATTGCACCCAATATGTAATGTTGTTTTTGTGTGTCCCCCACCATCTTGCTGGGGTTGCTTTCAGGGCCTCATCCATCGCCATCAATCTTTGTTGCATTGGTGAATTTTCTTCAAAGTCCAACAAGAAGGTTTCTAAAGGATTTAGACCATCAAAGGTGGGTAAGTTACTTACTGTTGTGTCGATCCAATGAACTTCTCTCATCAATATAGCACATCTTCTTGTAGATACTTCATACATTTTATTCTACCAGTTTTCCAGTGCTTCTTCTGAGTCTGATGAACATCCGATGTCACTTCTCCAGCTTAGGTTTCCATCGACTGTAGGATTAATGTAATCCTGCTGTATGGCTGTTAATTTGTATATGTTTTCCAGTTCATATGTGCAGTCTTCTTATCTGATGGGTTCTGTGTATCTATGACCTTCATCTGGATCTAAGGGTGAAATGACCCTAAGGACATCTCTTTAAAAAGTCATACGTATTTTCTTTAAATCAACCACAGTGGAATTATTAAAACCTAATCAATTCCTAACAGCGCAAGGTAAGGACAACTATCATCAACTATCTCAATTACCTCAAAATCTGCAAATGTTCTTACTCTGTCGATGTCCACAGAGACATATTCCATTCATCCAAAGGGGCTGACAACTTGTTGATTAGCCATCCCGAGTCTGATAGGGGAATAGATTAACTTTGGTTTTCCCATCAGTGCCCAAGTTTGCTTCGTCATGACATTGACCTCCGACCCTAAGTTGAGGACCACATAGTCTATATCATATTCACCTATTTGAGCATTCAAATGTAACTCCTTATTTGTCCTTCTCTTTTTAGCGATTTGGTGTACTACCCTATTCAGTAAGGGGTCTATCTTTCCTAGCTCACATTGTCTGATTAAATTTTGTAGTTCTTGGACAACGCTCTCATTCTGAATCAACTTAATACAAGTATATAGAAATTCCATGAACTTGATTACCTCTTTTCCTTCTCTTGGTGAAGCAAATTGATCAAATTCCTGAGGCATTCCATATTCTCTCACTTCTGGTCGTGTTTTTGATGAAGATCCTTGGTCTCCTTTGAACTCTTTTCTTGCCTCCTCAAATATTTGTCTTTTTTTCTTTGCATCAAAGGTTTGGGTCTTCTCTGTAGCTTTCCTGATTCTTGATTCTTCTGTAGTCTTCCCTTGGATCAATCTATCTTCTCCTGTAACAACGCCTCCTCTAGTGATAACAAAAACTCTAGGTATTCTCCATGAGGTTCAACATATATCAGTTTCACTTGCAGGTTTTGCTGAAGTCCTCTTCTCTCCTGAAGCTTAGCTAGCAATGCTGGACATTCCTCAATAACATGCTTGAAGGAGTTGCAATAGCTGTAAGTAGTGTAAGGGTTTTGACATTCCCTTGCCAAGTGTCCTAGCTATGTGCAGTTATAACAGATGATCTATCCTTGACCTAGACTCATACCTCCTCCTCGTCCTCATCCTCTGAATCCACCGTGAGGATTGAAGTTTCCTCTCCTAGGGGAGTTGTACTGTGTAGTGTTTCCTTCTTGTTTTACTTTGCCTTGAATTTTGTATATATCTCTTGAAC
Organism: Picea mariana; assembly: GCA_032191745.1. Classification (NCBI taxonomy): domain Eukaryota; kingdom Viridiplantae; phylum Streptophyta; class Pinopsida; order Pinales; family Pinaceae; genus Picea; species Picea mariana. Next base: position 258,522 of record JASDQU010737128.1, on the reverse strand, counting down.
TTTCATGCATGAGATCATAAGCCCTACAATCCCTATCATCATACCCCATAGACTTACAGAATGTGCAATATAAATTTGTGGGTGTCTGAACATATTTTTTCATGTAATAGCACTCACCAATACGATGTCTATTTCGGCATACTTCGCACTAGGGTAAAGTGACTTGCTTCAAAGGGCTCGGAGCTCCAGAGGCCAAATATTCATGGAATAGGGGACAATGTTCCTTGTCATGGCCCTCTGATATGCATTTGACATACCAAATGTCTTCTCTTTTATCTTTTCCCTTATCTTTCTTCATATCTTTGAACTGCATAGACAAACTGGTTAGCTGACTCAAGATATGGCTCATACCTGAACTGGATTCTCCCATAGGGGTTGATTCTAACTTCATGGTGATCTCCAGCGCTTCATCCTGCGAAGCAATATTATGTTGCATCAAAGGAACTTTGATGTGTGGTAAGAGGGAAACAATGAACCACTCTTTGTTCTGCTCATCTGGGATCTGAAAATTCAATCGGTCTATTAAGTTCTTAAATCTTTGGTCGAATTCCCAGAGAGGCTCGACTACCTTCTGTTTGATCTCTTTTAGCTTTGTAATACATTGTGAGTCTGGATTGGGTTTCTTGAACTCTGCAGTCAACGCATTCTTGATCTCATTTAGTGGCTTAGGTTGTGCAAGTCCTTGGACAAGCTTCATGTACCAACTTAGTGCATGATCTTGAAGGGTAATACTAAACTAGGTTCTCTTAACTTCTTCGTCGGTGACATTTTTAATATTCCATACGGCTTCACATAGGAACCAGTGTTGATCAGGGTCTTCAGACCCATCTCCCCTAAAGATAGGGAGCCTCATCTCGTCTGCCATAGATCTTCCTAGGTTTTCTGTCTGAGTATGTGGTAGACTACTAGTGAAAGTGCTCTGAACACTTTGGTGACTTGGATTACTCTGATTGCTTAATGCTACTGAGAAAATAGGGGGATTAATAGTACTTACCTCAGCAGTCTGCATAGTTCCTGAAGTTTCTGGCTCGTCCCAGCGAGGTTCTTCAGCTTCCTCTTCCTCTGCCTTAGTGGGTTCTAAATGCTCTTCGTCCATTAGGTCTGCCTCTTATCCACTGTATAAACCCTCATCCCCATAGTTCTGCTTGAATAAGTTCGCAAGATGAAATTCTCGGAATGCTCTCCCACTGCGCATATGTCCAACCTCTGTGTCACTATCGCTGTCTGAATTCTTGAACATTAGCTTTTTCAAATCCTACCAATCAACTGTATCTACAAGATGTTCTTTCTCATGCAATAGAATCTTGATCCTTAACTTCAGAAAATGTAAAATTTTCCTCTGGGTCCCTTGAAGAAATATCTCTCAGCCTCGCTGTATGACTCTACTCTGTCAACAACAAAATCTGTGATGTACCCTCCAATGGTGCTATCAAACCAGTGATATACTTCTCGTGACATGGCTCTATCAACTCTCTTGACATTCTTGATCAACGCCAACTTCCAAACTACAAAAGCTCTAGATCTGATCTCAAACTGGGTATCTGCTAACCTAGTTGACCACTTACATAGCTCCTGATGGATTCCTCCAAAGAAAATCTCATGTATATCAGTAAAGATATATCTCTCCAACCAATCCTCTATACTAAGATTAGGGTTCTTGTTCTGGGCTTCAACGAAGTCCTTTTCTTGATCCTCTATTCACTTATGAATCTATGTCTTTGATGGGAACCACCTTGACATTCCCTCACAAAGATTCCTGTCCCGACAACAGAACCATTTGTTGGCACAGGGGCAGACCCATGGTTCAGATCCAAGAGCACACCAACAAGCCCTAACTACTGGCCCTTTCAGCTACACCTGCGAAGCAGATGCAGTCTCACCCGAAGCAACTATAGGGGGGTTGCAGGACATAGATGTCTACAACCAAGGGAAATATCAAGTGGATCTAACACTAGAACAATACAACATGCATATATCACTTATCATATTAGATCTATTCCACACATCTATCAGATCTACCACATCAATGCAATAACAATATATCAAGGAAAAATAACACAACATCAATCACACACACAAGTCAGATATATGTGGTTCACCCTCTCTCTAGGGATATGTCCACAGAACTATGCTTTATGATATATTAAGATGAAAGAATACAGTTCTGATTTATGCTCTTAGCCAACAGATCTTCTCTCTTCTTCTCTCTATCTCTCCCCTCCCTACACACCCAGCTGCAGGGTTGATCTTCCCACCTAGCTGAAGATCTTACAATACCAGAAAAATCTCGTACTTATCTCTTCTCTCTCACACAACAATAATTACTCATGTCAAAATAATAAAACTAGATCCAATGAACTCGAACCAACGCTCTTCCCTCATATAGGTTCTTATTTATACATTACAATCAGTCACTGACATCCTTAGGCTGAAACCTAGGTGTCAAAACCCTAGATACCAAAACCCTAGGTGTCTAAAACCCTAGGTCAACTTGACACACGTTTTTAGGGCTTCAATAGCCTGTATTTCCTTCCTTCTCACACTGTGCTGCAAAGCATATAACAGTGGCTTTTTCCTCTTTCTGAGTTGTCCACAATACTTCTTCCTTGCTGATATGTCATCCTCGATCTCCTCATCCAACGAATTTCTTTCTCGAACTTCACTTTGCATTTTCTGCTCTTTTGCTCACTTCGACCTAGTAACAGTCACTGTGTCTTTCGCGTAGTTCGCATTCTGTCTTTTCTTCCTCGATCTTCGCTTACTTCCATACTCAAGGCCCAACATGCCTCTTTGATTCTTTTGTCTTCTTCTACTTGGATTTTGAACTTCACAATCACCTTCTCAACTTCCTCGGAATTGGAGTTCTGAGCTTCGTCTTTTTCTTTTAGTTCTTCCTTAAGTTAATTGATTTTCTTTTTTTCAATCCTTAGCTCTTCTAGTGCACTAATTAATTCTTCTCTAATAATGACTAATCCTTCTTCCTCATAATCTTCTTCAAATCATAGAAAGTAAGTTGCAATATCTTCATCTTCTTTCATTTTCAATTGTTTGAACTTAGCTCTAAAGGTTTGGAGTTTATATCCCTTGACTTTACAATCTCCTCCATAAATCTTTTGAAGCTTATCCCAGAGATCTTTTGCAGAATCACAATGCATAACTTAAAAAAATATTGAATTAGCAAGATTGTTCAAAATAGTACCTTTAGCCTTTGAATTGTTTTCTTCAAGTTTCTTTCCATCCATGTTTGTTGGGGGAGTGGCTGGTGCTTTGTATCCATCTACTATTGCTTGCCATACATCAAATCCTTCTGCCTGTAAAAAAAAATTCATCCTTATACTCCATAATACATAATTCTAATCGTAAAAAAATTATCCTCCAATCTTGGCGTATTCTATGATCTCCTTCCAGTGGCTAGACTTGTTCTTGAAAGACCTACTCTAATACCAATTATTTGAATACTGAGGGAGGAGTGAATCAATATTAGTATTTTTAATCCTTTTTAACAACAATGTGTATTGATTACTTTATGAGCATATTACCAATAACATTCAATATGATTAGTATACATAAGAAGTGAATCAATAAGAAACCACACATAAACACAGTACACCAATATTTTACGTGGAAACCCAATGCGGGAGAAAACTGTTGAATGGTTTTCTTATATTGTAAAAAGAATTACATTCATAGGAAGCACCAACTTCCTTGTTTTCCATCTACAACTGGAAGGAGGCTACAACCCCCTAGTTTCCCAGGCTCCAACCTGAAGGAAGCTACAACTCCTTGATTCTTTGGCTCCAACCAAAAGGAGGCTACAACCCCCTATGTTCTTCGGCTACAATTGGAAGGTGGCTACAACCACCTATCCTTGCCCCATCCAACCACCCTGAAATATAAGTTCCAAATAACTGATATTGCCACTGTCAATATGTCCATATAAGACCTTTCACTCTAAAATATGTACCAACAACCTATCACAACCTGTCATAATAATCTCCTCAACCAGTCAGATTTGATCACATAGATATCATACCCACTATGATAAATGTATATCTCCAACCATGTACAACTATGTCTCTCTAGTCATGTGCCATACATATACAAACAATAATTAACCAAGTGTAGTCAACCCTCACATCAACCAAGCATCAAACCCTCATTGTTATTTATCCTCAATTTGTACCAATAACTATAGCAACACACCTCAAATCCATCAAACATGTACCAAGGGATACAAGATATACTTCAACAATATGCCCAATAATCTATTCCAACTACAAACAAAAAATATACCAGCATTGTACCTATGTAGATCTACCTCATACAATATGTACCATATAGCCAATAGTCCCTCTAGAGAAAATCCTCAATCTCCCATGTCCATATTCCAAGAAATCACCAAAATACCAAATTCAATATAGGCATATAACATACCTTTTGATCTTGTAGATAGATATGTTGTACTTGACCACTTTCAAACTTCCTGTAGCCTCTCCTCAGCTTGTGCAGCCTGAATCATGCTTCATCCTTGAGGTATGGTAGTGCCTCACATGACGAAGGAGTTTGTCTAGTGGGGTATCACTTGACAAAATATAGGCAATCTGTGGGGATTCCTCGCGAGACGTTTAGTCTATGACCCTAGGGGATGACCCTAATCAGGGTTTTTCACGACTTTCCCACTCTCTTCTGCAACTGTGAAAATTTTTCGTCACTCTTCCTTTGATACCTCAGACTTGCACAACTTTAGATGTATCAATGAGTACATGTAATAAACATTTCACAATATATATATTCAATGTTCTCAATAGGTTATAATGGGAGTCTCTTGAAATCTTATTTATACTTCTCAATTGACTTCCTTTAGGGGCTACCTTGAAACTGTTTTACCCCTTTTCCTTATTCTAGGGCTAACCCACATTATTTTTTCAACTACTTTACCCATAATTAGTAAACCAGCCACTTCTTGATGCAAATAAATTATTTTTAATTATTTTCTTATTTCAACAACTTTACCCATAATTAACTCCTAGTTGCAACCACTTTGACTAGTAAACTTCTGGATAACTTTGTAGGAGCTTCTAGAATAATCGAATTCTTTGTTTACCTTCTAGGGGCTTATATAATATTGATGTGGGTCCTCCAACTTCATTAAGCCATATCTTCTCAATTGTGAGGAACCATGTGATGTACCAAATATCATTGGAAATGGAAAAACATGTACTATCCATCTATGATAGTCTCACCTACAAATTCACTGATATTCATGTATTTATTCCTGATACAAACTCAGGTTCCTTAACCAAACCTCTAGGGATACCTAAATTACTTCAATGGTTGACATCAATTGCAACTAACTCAATCTATCAACACCTCCTCTTACTCAAGACTTGCCTTCTTTATATAGATCCTTGGAAGAGGCTTGGGAGAGCTTCTAGATCTTCTAATACCCAATAGAAACTAGAATGATGTGAGTTCCTAGGCCCATTCCTTGAAGATACAACTCATCCATTTCTCACCTCTATGTATCTCATCGAATCTAGAAGGTTACATGGATTGTTTCCTGTTGCACTATAAAATACTAGCGATGATCGTCGTGTGTTGTCTCCTATAGTTCTTGTGATGACCCTAAAAAAAGTCCTAAATCTTGAGCAATACATGCTTTTTGACTTTTATCTTATGTTGGATTCCCTTCTGGCCCTATAGGGTGGAAATTAAGGCTATAACATGGCCAAATCCAATTATTCATTGATTGTAGGGCATTGCAAAGGACACACTGTTTTTTTTTTTTTAATTATCATAGTTCTCTTGCATGAACAGCTCTGGTGCATACATTTATATTAGACGCACCAGGCATGGTGCTTAAAGTGAATTTAACATAGTGTTACATTTGGTTAAAATAGTTTCATTTCTATGTTAAATTTTATATATCGTTAAGTTAGCGGTGTGGTTAATTAAGTGAAATGTACCAGGGTGAGTCAAAACCAATTATGCGTCAGTTGTGGGGCGTTCCAAAATGCACACTTCTTTTTTTAAAATTTATTGCAGTTCTCTTGATTGAATGACACCGATGCATAAATTTATATTCGATACATCGGGATGGTTCTTAATGTGAATTTAATATAGGACCCACCACTTCAGAGCGAGTTGAAGAATTCAGGTGGACTACACAAAATCAGAAATGTTTTTTTGAAAAAAATGTCAAATTTCAACATAAATTAAAATTTTAATTGGATGAAAATTAAAATAGAAAGGTAATAAACAATTTACCTAGCCTCTTATGTCCCAAGGAGGAATGGTTTCATTGTTGAGAGGAAATGAAAATTCGTGGTAATTTCCAAAATTTGGAAATGTGTGGAATCTACCAATGGGGCTATCCAATTTGTTGTAGAGCACAAAAAACAAGATGCCTTTGGAAGGAGGGTGAGAATTAGGGCTTTATTGAGAGTTTAGAAGAATTAAATGCACAGTAAATATAAAAATTGGTTTGGTATTTTTTTATTTACCCTACCATGGTGCAGCTGATGACAAAGATGTGCACCGGTGCGTAATTTTCAACAACACCGATGCACTTTATTTGGTGCATGTAATTTTTATTATAACATATGATGATGCTTTTGAACATTGAAGCATTGGTGTTTTATTCTTTATGTACGCATCAATGCATATGTACCTTAAAGGATCACTGATAAAAAAGCCTATGCAAAAACCTCTAGTCACCTTCCTTCTCTACCAACCTCTTCTATAAATAGAGAAGTGATATATTTTTTAGGGAGATTCTATAAAAACATTCACAAGAAGGTGTTCTCCTTGTAGTGTAAATCACAATCAATAGAAACTAGAAAAGTGCAAGAGATATACCCTCATTTGTTTTCTAAATGAAACTAGACTTTTGGTGGTACAAAATATTTTTAGTGGAGAAGAGTGATGTAGGAGGATACCCACTGATCCAATAGGCCTCAATATGGGAAAAAACAATAGTGCCTAGATTATTTTTAAAATAGATTTGGAAGCATCCAAATTTTGATCCTATTCTTCCATTACTACCAATCTGAGTTGTATGTTTTTTTTTTTTTTTTAAACAAAAATCACTTGCGTCGATGACACATCTCATGGTCTCTCAATAATCAGTGTGGAGGTTATTTTTATTTTAAAAATTTGAAAGACATATTATTTAAGATCTTTGAATATGTGTTTCTATTTACACATGGTATGTGAGATTTCATTCCCAAGAAAGGAAAAATAATAAAGGAGGGAAGATTTGGAGGGATTTGAAACCCTACCTCCATGGTAAAAGGATAATACATTAGCCATTACACCATGCACTTGGGAAATAATATAAATGGGATAATATTGTACATTTGGGAGAAAATAAGAAGCCCCTTCATTGGGAGAATAAGAAATCTTGAGTTCACTTTATTGCAGGAAGAATCCATTTGTATCTTCCTAGAGAACATAAGAGGGTCATTTTTTACATATTGAAGGCCATTGTGCGATGTAAAGAGTTTTAATCATGTACTTGCATCATTTTTAATGGATCAGATTGTCATTTGAAGTGGCCTTAGAGATATAGCCCATATGATTGAACTCCGTTATCAATTTTTTGAGTATTTCTTCTGTTATTTTTCAGTTTTGTTTTTAAATTTTAGTTTTTAAATGTTGATCTTTAATGAATTAAGCCAATTTTAAATGCAACTGGGGGTAAATGAGAATCTTGTTAATAGAATCTGAATTAGTGATTTAAAACATGTTGGCTTAAACTTGACTTGGTAAAATATTCAATGAGTTAGATCCACTTTAGGTCAACAGTGGTAGTTTCCCATCTCATGGTTTTAGTAGTGGTATTTTTCCCATGGTATTTATGTAATGAAGACTTTAAATAGGATTAGGAGATTCCATTGTAATGTGCTTGGAGTTGAGCGGTGAAGGATCACTTAGATGACTTGGATGGATTTGTTCAAGGGAACAAAGATATCTTTGGCTAATTTTTTCTGTAAGGTTTTTCCACTGTAAATAGTGTGTCAATGATGTGTGCAGGATTTATGTGTTTTTGTTGTTGTTGGTTTATTATCTCTTGCAGTATTTTCTTATTTTAAGATGGTATGTGATGAAGCTTTTTATTCCTAACAACTAGAATCAAAGCCATAGTGAGGATATTAGATCCACTTTGAAGAAAGGTCACATGGTTTCTCGAGATTAGGTCCACGATTGTGTAGGAGAGGAATTTAATGAGGATGGTAGGATAATTATTCCAAGACAAGTTCAAACAATAATTGTTGGGTTAAACTTGTCTTAGTAAAAGTGTCAATGAGTTAAATCCACTTTAGGTCAACAGTGGTAGTTTTCCAGCTCATGGTTTTGGTCGCTTGTGTTATTTCATGTAATGAAAACTTTAAATGGGCTTAGGAGACTCCATTGAAATATTCCCGGAGGTGAGAGGTGAAGGCTCACTTAGAAATCTTTGTTGGATTTTTTCAAGGGAACAAATATATCTTTGGTTTGTTTTTCCCATTATGGTTTTCCAAGATAAATCATGGTGTCATGTACTTGATATTTTTTTTCCTCGGTTATTCCTAAAAAAAATGAATCCTTTACTACTAAATTTCATATCCTTGTTAATCATGGAGTAGATATAATAAATATAGAGAGGAGGGTCATGTAATAAAATAAATAACCCATAATATCTCTCAAAAATAACAAAAAATATTCTACAATCACAACGCACATTGGAATGAGTTTTGATTGGTTGGAATGCATTACCCCATCGATATTTAAAGGGGGGATATTTGATTTTGTAAATACAAGTGAGGGAAAAAACTTTGGTGGAATATTTTCAAACTCAGGTAATGAAATGTGGTAATTAATCAATATCTTGTTTCTGTAAGAAATGGGTGAAATGGAAATTTATTTTAAAAATTGTGTTTGTAGGAAAAATATTACATGGCTTTGCATTGTTTTAACCAATACCTTTTATAGCAATAGTATGTGCATGGTGGACTCCTTGATTTGACCACTTTACTAGAGGAGGAGAAGCCTGATAAAAAAGATTGACCATGACATTTTCCCAATGTAACCTATTGGCATTTTGGTAAACATAAAATAGCCTTATATTTGAAGGAAGTTGAGCATAGTTGGAGCTACCATGGAATTCAAATGAGGCTCTTCCCAGACTCTCCCTAGGATCTTCGCTTGATCCTAGATATAAGAGGGCCTATACTTCTATGGTTCTTCTAGATCTAGATTCAAACACTTGGATTCATTACTAACCTAAGGAGTGGTGGAGATTGCATACCTTTCTTGTAGGTTTTCCTTTGTATATCCTGATTGTTGTTTATGAAACTCCAGCTCCAAGATCCATAACCTTCTTCCTTCATAAAAAATACAAGAAATACCTCTCTACCTCTCTACTTGGGATTAGAATTGTGGATCTAATTTTAATCTAATAATATCTATAATAGAATGAATCAGATATAAACATTTATGAATTGAACACATATGATATGGAGGAATACCATTGATCTATTGATAAAATAGAGAAATTACATCAGACATACCTTAGTGATGATGTTTCCTCCTGGTTCCACGTTCTTGATGCTCCTCCTTATCCTATTGATATTCTATATCTATTTTTCCAGCATAACCACCCTCAAAACTCCTCTCCCCATCTCCTTGATTTGGCCTCTCGTTATAGGATTTTAGAAGAGATTGGAGATAGAATTAATGACATGTGAATTAGGTGGATACAAGTCATGGATAGGTGGATACAAGTCATGAATATATTGATATCATGTGAACTAAGTAATTACAAGTCACAGATAGGCTTGATGGCATTTGAACTAAGAAATTACAATCCATGCACAAGTTTCATGCTTAATTATAATCTTTTTCCAACCCATTATGAAGGTTTTCTCTATTATGAGATTTTTTCTCAAGTTCCATGCTTAATTAATCCAAGATAGACAGAGGGGCTAGATTCCTATGGTTCTCCCTAGATCTAATTATATTTATTTCCTTTTAACCAAGGAGGGTGTTGAACATACCTTTCAACCGATGGTTGTCCTCGTGTCTCCAGATGATGTGCCTCTCGAGATCCATCTCCAACTCCTACGATCTCCTTCATGTGCATAAGGAGACAAAAAACTATTGATCTACTTTTCTTATAGCGTTAGGAAATTGAAATCTACTAGATCTATCTTGATTTATTTAATGGAAGATCAGATCTAACATATATCATTGAACATGAACATTATTAAAGGGGAAACCACTAACATATTGATGAATATAGAAGAAATACATCAAAGATTCATACCTTAGATATTGATGCTTCCTCCTAGTTCCATATTTTTGATGCTCCTCCTTATCCTCTTGATTTTCTTTCTTTATATTTCGAGCATAACCACCCTACAAACTCTTCTCTCCATCTTCTTGATTTGGCCTCTTCGTATAGGATTTTAAAAGAGATTGGAGATAAGATTCATGACATGTGAATTAGTTGGATACAAGTCATGGATAGGTGGATACAAGTCATGGATAGCTTGATAGTATGTGATTTAAGAAATTACAAGTTATAGATAAGCTTGATGGCATGTGAACTAAGCAATTACAAGTTCTGCACAAGTTTCATGCTTAATTATGAGATTTTTCCAACCTATTATGAACTTTTTCTCTGTTATGAGTTTTTTGATCAAGTTCCATGATCAATTTTGATCTTTTTCCAACTCACTATGAAATTTATTTTCAATTATGAGTTATTATCAATTATGAAATAATTCTTATTTCGTATTATGAAATTGTGACAAAATAATTATTTCCTTCTAAAATAATTATGAGAATTTTACTCAATTATGTAATTCTAGCCTCATACTCAATTATGCAATTCTAGTCTCATAACATCTAATAGTAT